>LOEQ01001281.1:185817-201609 GCA_001685075.1 Bramus lutescens
ATCTATCTATCTATCTATCTATCTATCTATCTATCTATCATCTATCTGTCTATTGTGTGTGTGTGTGTTGTGTGTGTGCCTGCCAGTGCATGAAAGTGGAGATCAGTAGACAACTTACACGGGTCAGTTCCATTCATCTGCCGTGTGAGTTTCAGGTCTGTTGGCTTGCCAGTAGGTGCCTTTACTTGTTGAACCTGGCCTGTTTGAGTTTTTAGAAACATGTGTATGATTTCCTGGGAAGTGCTTGGATCAGGGACATGGCTATGGCTCTGCTGTCAAAGGGTCTTCTTTTTTCATGGTTTCTGAGTTGGCCTTCTTTCTCCAGTGCTGTGACAATGGTCTTAACCCATCTCTACCACAGCACAGTCAGATGTATTGTGGTGACTTGTTCTAATTTCAAGTCCTTGCAGGAGTTGAATTCTGAAATTTCAGGCTGAGTAAGAATCATTTGGGAGATTTGTTAAAATATATCCCAAGAAACTCCAATTTGTTTAGTCTGTGATAAGAGTCCACTATCTGTACTTTTAAGCATGTTTCAAAGTTGTTGTAGTTTGGTCTTTAAATGGTTCCAAAAGGCCTATGATACAAGCCTTACTCCACAGCTGGTCTAGTAGAAGGAAGTGAAGGTATTGGGGCATGTCCTTGAAGGTGATGCTGGGATTTCAGGATCTTCCTTTTCTTTCTGCTTCCTGGCTGACATGAGGTAAAACACTTTGCTCCTTATCTGTTCCCTTCATGATGCTCTGGTGTGTGACAAGTCTGAACGATAGAATGAGCGTGACGGATGAAAACCTCTGAAACTGAGTCAAGAGCTTTCTATTCTGTATAAGTTGATCATCTTGGCCACTTTCCCACAGTGACAGACGTATAATTGGAGGAAAATTTTCTGATGACCATTACTGGGATGTGTATGGAAACCTCTTGATTAGACTGTGAGGACCTCTCAAGGACAAGGCTTTCCCCTAAGCACCGCTCTGGGTCCTCCAAGCACTGGCTTATGGCCTATAAAAGAGGACTGATTATGAATGTCTATAGAATGAATATGAATAGATGGACAGAGAGGTGATAGACACATGGAGAGAAAGTTGAGTGATGAGAAGGATGGGTGTTTTCCTCGATGTACAGGTAGATGGTTGAGGAGCAGAGGGAGGGGCAGATGATGGAGTTTGTGGAAGCCAATCTCTTTTCAGGTAGGCTTGACTGCTTTTCACAGGTTGAACAATGAACAAAGCTAGTCATCTATGTTTTTCTAAAACCCAAGAACCCTTTTGATAGAATCTCAAACAGGAATAAACAAGTTCCCGGCTAAGTAGGAAATATTCTGCAACTTTTCTCAGATTTCAAAAGCCATCAAAGCTAAATTTGCACATCCTGATAATCTTATTGTTTTATAGCTAGCTCATTGCTTGCTTTATTCTGTTTAGAATATGCAAGTCAGAGATACGTTTTTATCCCAGACAGACTGCCTTCTGAGTGCCTCCGTACTGAATTTGGCTTTGAATAGTACTAAATATGCCTTCTCATTTGGCGGTGGTGGTTAATAAGAACATTCACAGACTGTTTCTATATATCTTCACAACAAATATAAACACAATTAGCTCTTATTCAGAAATAATTTGGTTGTAAAACCCAGTGATTTCTAAACATGTCCCCTACTTTAGGAAATTCCAACAAGCAAACAGTGAGATTTTGAGAATGCACAAATCCAGCACCAATTCATCTCAGAGTCATTTTTCAATTTACCAAGGGTTTCCCAGCAGGAGATTTTTAAACAGTGGGATCTTGCAATGCATTTAGACCTTTACTCACTTCAGGATAATAAGATAGAACCCTTTAAGGACTGTGGTAACTCCTTTCATTATTGGTGTGGTTATTCTCATGTCTGTGTCTCTTATTCACTGCAATTTAAACAAATTTATCATGTTTGTTTCCTTAGTGTCTTGAATACCTGGTGCTTAATTAATACTTTGTGGATCTAAATGATATTATCGAGTTTCTTGCATATCTTTGTATCCTTCAAGTTTACTAATAAATCATGGGAACACCCATCCACAGTATTTATTAAATGAATATCCTTGCTGCAGAGAGGCTGATCATTCTACATTATGATGTATGAGTGCTGGGTAGCTGTGCAGGGAAAATGAAGGGTTTAAAGGTTCCTTAGATATTTCTTCTTGTTGTGAAATAAGAATGACCTTTGCATCTCCTTAGGTTTAGCTTCTGATGAATTATGAGGAGTTCCTCATGGAAAAGACATTTGCTACAGTTGGCCTTCCCTCAGAAGACCATGCGATGTCTCTGTAGAAAAAAATTGCACTTCCTTAGTCCATGGAGGACCACCCATGTCAGGAGAAGTTTTATTATTATCTGTGGCTCTAGAAAGAATATTTTAGCCCATTACTTCCTGTCTTCATCAGCAATTCTCAGTGGTAATAACCTTTATTGTGTGTATGCCATCTCCTACACTGGAAGACGGTATCGGGAACAATGACTCAAGATAGCAAAAAAGCTGTGAACCTATGGAACTAAGCTATTTTAGAGCAAAACAACTGATATTTCTCTTATTCTTTTAGAGGTTTTGTGTGTCAGTTACTTTTTGTCTATTTTTAATTTTTGTGCACTAGTTTTGAGTGCAAGTCTTGTTGTGACAGGCTGACCTCAACTCACTATGTAGCTCAAGGTGGCCATAAACTCACAGTATGCACTGAGTCACTTAGTGCTGGGATGATGGGCAAAACCCACCATACCAGGCTCTGTGTATATTTTAGATACAACCAGGACTGACCTTTCACAAAGTGGATTAATTACTAAGAGAAAGTATGGGGGAGGTCCAGGCGATCAGCTGCTCAAAACAGCACACGGTATAGGGGTGTATCCATCTGGGTCCCCAAATGAAAGCTTTGAGAGAAATAACAAAATTTTAGATAGACAAAATAATCAGCCCTATTTCATACAGTATTTAGACTCCAACTATGAATGCTAATGGCACCACAGTACCAACTTCAGTGAAGGAATACACACCTGCTTTATAAGATGTGAGAACTTTGACAACTGGTGTGAGCTGACTGATGATGAGGTGAGTAGTGTTGTCTATTGTGTGTAGCACATAAGTGATGTCGCTGAATATTTATAGACATAGGGCTTATCGGCTCCTGTCTACCTCATCATCTGCCTCCACAACCTACTTCACGTTATTCTGGAATGAGTTTGAATTCTCTGATACCTGTTCTTTTTCTTGACTCGTTTCAGTTATTCACAGTATCTAATTCAGTTTTATTTAGTATCCATTCAATACTAGGAGAAATTAAGAGTGAATCACAGGATCTCTCAAAGTAGCTGGTTGGAGTACAAAGGTCCAGCACCCTGTATTTTCAAAGTGACCTTAGAATTCTCCTTCAGGGTGGTAATCCTACAGGGTCTTCGTATCAGGTAACATATACCCTGAGTGCCATGCTTACGCTGTGAGATTTGCTGGGTCTAACATTTGCTTAAAATTAGAATCATCGGTGGATGTTATTACGTACCAAACCAAAAAAATCTATGCAAAATAGTCACAAAAAGCGAATTCATATGGGACAAAAAACATCGAGAAAGAACACAATCCCCAAACTTTGGCCAGTTCATTGAAAACAAGGCACACATAAAACCATGGCTGTCATTTCTGCTTTCATTCATGGCTGCTGATCAGTGCTCAGTTGTTCAGTACGAAGTTCAGTCCAACATATTTAAATTTATTCAGACAAAAGTTTAACTATCTTATGTTCCAGAATGTCAAATGACTGTCCACCATTCCTTGCTTCTGGCCTCTAATAACTACATTATAGATAAACTTCATTTTTACCATTTTTCCATTTCTAATTTCTGTTCTTTGATCTCTGTCATATAAAATGTTCATCTTTAGCTATTTGATTAAAAAACCCTACTTATGTAAAATATGGAAATAAGAACATCAGGTACTTTGTGTTCTACAAGGAATGGTTTAGAATGACACAGAGTATTTGAGGTGGTGAGTTCTGTACTGAGGATGACCCTCACTGGGCCCAGAGAAGCCTGTCTGTAGCTCCAGCTCCTCAAGAGGCTGAGGCAGGAGGGCCACATGTTTGATGTTTATTCTGTCAGCTTACAAAAACAAAACATAGAAAGAAAGCTGAGGATTTAGCTCAGTTGGTAGAATGCTTGCCTACTATGCATGGAGCCATGGGCTCTATTCTCTGCACTATCTACAGTGGGTGTGGTGGGCATGAATATAATCCCAACATTTTAGAAGTACAAGCAGGACACTCATTCTCTGCTAAATAGGGAGTCTGAAGCCAGCCTTGTTACTGGAGATTCTGCCTAAAAATATGAAGGCTGGGGATATAACTCAGTAGAAGTACACTTACCTGGCATACAAGAGGAGGTTCTAGGTTTACTTCTAGTACTAAAGAGGTAAACAGTAAAGGAAAAGAATGGCCCCAAACATGGGCCAATAACTTCTTAATTTGGCTATGCTAATTCTGTCTGTTTCCCAAACAAATCTAAAGTGAAAATGAAAATGGTCACTCAAAGAGAGCCTTCGGAAACTGTAGCAAGGACAGGTAGGTGTAATGGAGGAGAGAATTCAAGGTTGAAAGAGAATAAGCTTATCTTCCCCCTTTTCAGCAAATCAGGCTCTGGGTTCTAAAAACAATGATGGATGGATGGGCTGTCTTCTCCTTTGCACAGGTTGTGGGCAGGAATGCCTTCTAGTGGACTCATCCTAATACCCATCTTGTTAATAGTAGTTTGGGACCTTAAGGGTTGGTCTTTCTGATTCTTCTCACATGGAATTTGCCAACAGAGCAGTCCCCACCGGGGCCCATGCCCTGGATTTGAAATATCTCCTGTTCCTGTCTCTTCTTCTCTGGGTACGCCATTCTTAGTCCAGCTGCCTCATTGTGTGCTAGACTGTGCTGAGGTGTCTTTCTTCCTTCCTACGGATGGGTGTTGATTTATCTGCCTCCCTTGGGATTAGCCTTTCTTCCAAGATGACCAGGTCCCATTGAAAAACTGGGTCAAATTTGCATTTTATAAGAATAGGCAACACAGCAAAGGTTAATTCAAAGCAGGTGGACCGTGCCCGTGTTCTACTTACCTTCTAATGACCCAAGCTATTTAGCATAAAAGAAGCCATTTTTGGGAGGGATCACATTTCTGCTAGATGACATTTACGTTTGTGAAATCCAACAACAGGCTTCTTTCTATTAGTTTCTTTTTTTTTCTAAAATTTGAAAACAAAGTTCTGAGGAATCCCTGGCTGTGTTTTTGGCTTTCTTCTCTTTACTCCATGCATCATACATCCTGATTTTGCTTTGATTACAGCAGGATTAAAACCAGACATAAGCCATGAAGCAAAACATAAAATATCAATGATTCAGGGCTGTCATAGATTCATGCCAAACTTTGAAAATTGTCCAAATCAATAACTATTTCTGTTGAGAAATGGAACTTTTTAGCATTGAAAAGCTGAACGATCACTGTTGGCAGAGGGGTGGAAATGTGTTATTGCTGGTTCCTAGTCCCTGAAGCCCCTTAGAAGAGTGAAAGGAAAGAGAAGGCCTATGTGCTGTGCAAACCTGTAGATGTGCAGGGAATGAAGAAAGCTACATGGACAGCAAACACAGGAAATTTGGAATGATTTGACGTTTTATATAATTTTTGAGAGTTTCAAAATAATTCTTCCTATGTCAATTTTTATTCTGACCTTTGATTACTGAGTTGATAAAGGTGAACTTATAGTCAGAGGTCAAAATGAACAAAAACCGGGTGATTTCTGTGACCTATGTGTATTGTGGTCCCAAACAGAGTGAGAGCCATGCTGGTCTGAAATTCAGCTCACATTACCACAGTATTTCCTGGAGGCCGAGTGTTGCTCTGTCACAGTCATTTTCTTGTGTGTGAGTGTGTGTGTGAGTGTGTGTGGGTATGCAGGTGGAGGAGTAATTCTATGCTCAACTGCTTCTTTTTCTTGTCTTAGGCTATATTAACCATGATATCACTACATGTTTCATTCATGCATACATGGGCCTGAATTGACCAGAATCAAATTGTGTCTGGCGGTGGGAAAGCGTGAGCAGCAAGTGATACCCAAGTCCCGTGGCTGTCGTCCTGGGAGCCCCATCCACTCTCTTTTTCTCTTGCCCACTTGCCTGCCTTTAAGACAAATAAAGTCAATAAAATAAAAGATTGCATAATCTTATTTTTCATGATGTCTTGCCTTTTTTCTGGATGTGTCTCATGTAATATTGAAACAAACATGATGTCATGATGTTAACCTCTCTCTCTCTCTCTCTCTCTCTCTCTCTCTCTGTGTGTGTGTGTATTCATGTGTGGATTTGTGTGGAGGTCCAGGAGTTGACACTGGGTGTCTTTTTCAGTTGCTCTCCATCCTGTATGGTGAGACAGTGTCTGTCACTGAACCTGGAGCTCACTGCTCACTGACTTGGCTAGAACTGGGTGACAGATGAGTTCCAGGGATCTGCTGTCTGCCTTCCAGCACTGGTATTACAAGGTATGGGTTCTAGAGAGCTGAACTGTGGTCCTCATGCTTATGCAGCAAGTACTTCACAGACTCTCCCGACCTTGATATTATTGATCATCATTCCCATATCACCCAAAAAGATTGGCTTAAGGTCAAATAAGTCAGTCATAGGCTTAGAAATTCAAATAGGTTCCATTCTAAGTCTTATTCCGAATGCCAGTAGATGCGCATGCTGAAAGCCAAGGCATCCAAGTATGGTCCAATGGAATGTTTCTTTTCTTTTTCTTTTTTCTATTCTGGAGTTTCCCTTGAGATGGGGCAGTTACTGAAGGAGGCCCTTTGCCTCTGTGTGTCCCTTCTCCTCATACAAGACATAGACATAGCACTAGGGAAAATCCTAGGAATCCTCAGGAATGACCCCAGCTAAGCCTCTAAGCAACAGTGGAGAGGGTGCCGGAATTGGCCTTCTACTGTAGTCAGACTGATGACTACCTTAATTGTCATCATAGAACCTTCAACCAGCAACTGATGGAAGCAGACACAGAGATTCGCACCGAGCTACCTGAGACCATCCCAAAAGAGTGAGGAGTGATAATATGAGCAAAGAGGTCAAGACCATGATGGTGATACCCACAGAAACAACTGACCCGAGCCTAGTGAGAGCTCACTCACTCTGGACCTAATTAGCTCACTGAATGTAGGGGACAGTTGTGAGGCTTGAACAGTCTGTGGGGCCATAGGCAGTGGGGTCAGGATTTATCCCTAGTGCTTGAACTGATATCTAGGAGCACATTCTCTTTGGAGGGATACCTTGCTCAACCTGGATATAGGGGGGAGGGCCTTGGTCTTGCCTCAAAGTGATGTGCCAGACTTTGTTGACTCTCCATGAGAAGCCTTACCTTTTTTGAGGAGTGGATGGGAAGTGTGCGGGGGGAAGGGGGAGGAAACAGGAGGAGGAAGTAGGAATGGAGAGAGCTATGCAAAATGAGAAAAGATTGCATTAAAAATTATTAATAAAAAAGAAAAAAGAGTTAAAAAAAGAAGGAAAGAAAAAAAGAAATGGAGTCTGGGAGGTTTCCCCAGACCTGCAGAGGATGAGTCCCCTCATGCTCAGGGGTATGAACTGCAATGGGTGGAGTTTCTAATTCTGCTTACAACCTTGGACAGTTATGGAGTTGGTTTTGTTTTGAGTCCTGGGTAAGGAAACCCATCATTACATCATCATTCATGATAATTGTCTCTCACTAGGTCCAGAATAACATCCACAGTGAACAGAGCTACAAAGTCTGAAGTAACTTCCATATAATTTGGTGCATGTGACCTGGATGCTCATAGGGGCAAATTCTGCCAGGAATCTGGGCTATTATGCGTATGAGGGCACTCAGAGAGTTTGAATAAATTGCCCATTGGCATCCAGCTTATGTAGAGTAAAATGCAAATTCAAGTCTGTTGAGTCCCAAGGAAGCTTTGCCTCAACCTTTTAAAATTAAGCTAGCTATGGTCTTCTGGGTGTTGTGTCCGTACAAGTGATCATATTCCTCACAGCTCACCTACTCCACGGATGCTTGTTTGTTCCTATGTTCTCCCAAGGAGGACCAATGGGAGCAGACATGGATACAGCTTCTCAGCTCTATGCCTCTGTCCTTTCACAGAGGAGGCAGTACAGAGAGTGCTGCCGTGATGACAAGGGCTGAAGTGTGTTCTATGAGGCCCTGGCTGTCAGGACAGTTTGGGGCTGATGACTGATTTTTAGGGGACAGGCAGATGAGCACAGCTGTGTTCTCATTCTTCGCAAGGTCCTGAAAGCGTTTGAGAGGCTTTTGAAGAGTGACTGAGTGTAGCCTGAAGAGACTCAGAATGCAACCCATGTAAATAGGCATGATGCTAAACCAATCTGTGCTTTTTGTAGAGTCTCTCAGGGTGAAGGACCAGTGGGTGAGGGAATGAACTTGGAGATAAAGACCCTCTTGGGTGTCCATCCTGTAGTTCTAACTGCTAAAGGCTTCCTCTCTGCAAACCTCTGCTTCCTTTTGGACTGTTTTGTGGTCGTTCATACCTGGTTCTGGGCACTGAAAGCTGCAATAATGGATAGATGCTTTTGGGGGAGCCACAATAATGGATAGATGCTTTACGGGGAGTCACAATAATGGATAGATGCTTTGTGGGGAGTCACAATAATGGATAGATGTTTTGGGGGAGCTGCAATAATGGACAGATGTTTTGTCGGGAGTCACAATAATGGATAGATGCTTTGGGGGGCCAGTGTATGCACTTTGCTGCAATATTTCCTCTGCTTTCTCAGTTTGGATAACCAGATAAAACCAAACTGGCATATGGAGAGTCATTTTACTAAGCACCTACTATGTCACTGAAGCCATCAAAGCTGCAAGGAGAGGACGCCTTGTGCAACAGGCAGAGGAAAGACTTTTGTCACTGTATCCACTGAAGTTGTGACCAGGAGGAAAATACCTTGTATTATAAAACATCTCTCTTGTACTTGGTGTTTGCAGAGGAACTTTCGTCCGTATCTCTTTAAGTTTGGAGTACTTGATGAAGCCACAATTCCCTTGCATGCATTAATTTAGAAAAATACATTTTAGAACTGTCTAATTGTGGCACATTGTTAGAAACTCATGCTTGGTTTTATCACCATCTAGGCCTCATTAGGATCGGAGATGTACAGACACATGACCAGTTTGTGAGAGTGAGGGCATGTGGCACTGGGATCTGGGAGTAATGAGCTCTTAGTATCCTACCCGAGTGGCTCTCAGAGCACTCTAGCTCTTATGAGTTGACGGAACTGTGCCTAGAGATACTCACAACCCTCAGCCCAGGGGAACCGAAATTGTCACTGTAAATTACTTAAAATGCGTCACAGATGGTGACAGGAGTTGATTATAAGATTTGTGTCCTAGGACTTAACATGGTTGAGCCTGCGTGCGTCACAGTGTTCTGAGGGAGCACCAAGGAGTGGCTGCATGAGGCACGAAAAGCTTCAGGAGGCAGCATATTTAAATAGACCCGACATCGAGCCAAGGCTCTGGACTCTGACAGTCTTTCAGTTGAAGTGATGATGGGATTGCTGGAGATAAAAGATCCTCTAGTGTGTCTTCCCCTCTCCCTTTCAACACGACATGGGGGCCCACTGGCTTTGGTCCACCCCTGTCTGGTGAGGATAACCACTGTATCTCCATCATTTCCCGGCTACCCAGTGTCCTCAGTCTTCTCCTTGGTTTAGAACTCTATATCTTAATAAAAATCACTACTGGAGTGAGAAATACAAATTCTGGTTTGGGGCAAGATGCTGCAGATTGCCCGTCAGCCTGAGGATGCCTCTGTGTTGCTCTTTAAATGTTATCAAATAGCAGCTTCCGGCATTTTGCGCCCATACTGTATACATCATGCTGACATATGGGCATCCTGTACCAGAATATTTTTTCAATGGAAGAGCTGTAAGCAGTCAACCATAGTCCATACTTTCTAATTATTTAAAGGTATTTTAATTTATTGGATGACAATTTTATACAGCTATACAATCTATTTTGATCATCTTCCTCCCCTATTAATACCCTCCTACTTCCTCTGGTCCTCTTCTTCAGAAAAAGCCTCCCTTTTCTACTTTATAAAGAGCCACTGGGTTTCGTTAGGGGTGCTCACACTAGTATGGGTGTGGGATTATTTTCTGGAACGTGGGCAATTACTCATAGCTGCGCCACTGAAGAAAAATGCCTAACCTTACCCCCAAGCCAGACTGCCAGTAGTTCCTCAGCAAGATATGGGGCCTCACAGACCCCTTCCATGCTGAATTTGACAAGCACCATTTTATGGAAGTAAGCACAGCTAATCAGACCATTATTTTACAGGCAAGGAAACAGAGGTCCAGGAGTGGCCAAATGTCATCTAAGTCCTGGTTTCCCACCTCCCACACAGTTCCACTTCTCTATCTCACTCCAGAAATGGATTAGAAGGGCTCATCTAAGTTTTCTTGGACTATCTGCCCCCTCTCTTGTCCACCAGTGGGGCATATCTGTGGCTGTCCCTGGAAGAGGAATGAGAGACATCTATACAGTCTTCTCCATGTCAACTGCTGTTTTCATCCCAGTACTAACCCACTTGAGGCTCCTGACCATTCTGGTGTGGGAACCTTCATCACACAGGCCAGGAAACAGAGGTCCTGGGGACCAAGATGCCTTAGGTTCCATAGCTAGTGAGTGTGTGCGCGCAATCTGACTCAAAAAGACTCTTTAACTCTTTCCCCTCCAGGGCCTATTTCCCCCTCTCTCCAACTGTGGATACGCATGCCTGTCCCAGGAGAGAGCTGAGCAACACACAGGACAAGGGCTCAGAACTTTATTTCTAAGCTCCTTGCGCCCATTATCTGTGTGATCATTGGCTTTTCTTTGGCTACGTCATTCAGGCTGGAATGCAGCAAGAACTGCACAAAAGACTGTTGGCCTATAACCTGTACAGTATCGCTCTCCTGAGACCATTTGTGTGTAAAGCACTTAGGATATTCCTAGTGTATATACCAGGGACATTAAGCATGCAATAGAATAGGTTCAGGGTAACTGAAAAGATGGGGGGCTTGAGAATATGTGAATTTAAGACTGCCCAGGATGGCTGAACCACTGCCCTGACAGTGGTTTACAGAGCATGGGGTACACAGTTCATTGAGGTGGGATGGGGTGAGTTTTTAGAGGAGAGAACGTTTTCTTTCCCCATTATGTATAAACTCCATTGAACCATCTTTGACATAGTTTTTGCAGGATTCAGTCAAAAGTTAATCCAGGATGGACTGTAGGTTTTCTAGACAGTCATTTTGTCTAGACTGGCTTAGACCCTGTTTCCTGCGCATATGGACGAATGATCAGGGATCCATCCTCTCTGTAGTACCTTTGAGTCCACAGGTATTCAAGCTCCTGCTGTCTTTCCTGGACCGCCCAAGGTGATGGCCAGGTTATGGGACAGCCGCTGCACTTGCCGGAGCAGTCAGGGTTTGCAGCAGAAGTTTCTGGTGGGTGGGCTGGCGTTGGGTTTGCTGTCTTGTGCTTGAACCAGTCTGAGGCACTCTGCTAACTTGTGCCTCTCTTCCCTTTTCCCACCACTGGCCTATTGATTTCCATGAAGAATTGTGCTCTTCTTCTTCACCTTCCCTGCTCTAACCCAGCAACAAAGCTTACATTGCAACTCCTATCTGCCATTGGTTGCCCAGGAAACCAGAGATAGGATGAGGAGGAGCTGTGAACTGTGAAGCTCAAACATCCAGACTCAATATCTGGATCACCCTGAGCTTTTGCCATCATCACGTGACCTCACTAGGCCAAGCAGCAGTAGGCAGAGTTTCTGCTCCATCCCAAGGCTTCGCTGCAGGCCATCTCCCTAGCCTCTGCCGGGGGTTCACAGAAGCTCGCAACTGAAAGTAGCCCAAGTCACCCAGGTGCCAGAGAGAACACAGAACATATCAGAAAGGGGGCGAGACCCTAAAGGAGTGAGATCTCCCTTAGGTGCCCTTTGGACTGGAAAGGCAAAGCCAGCTTTGGCACCTCCGTGGGTGTATATTCTTTGCCACCCTCCCTCCAGCTCCGGATGGGGCGCTCTCTTTCTTTTCTCTGGATAGTCATCTTTCCTTTCTCTGGCTCATTTACAAGTTGGCATTCCACCATTTGCCATCCTCTTTCTGCTGTCTCCTTTTCAGCGTAACAATGAATCCCAGAGGAAGGCGGCACCCGCCCGTCCACAGAAAGCCTGTCTATGCAAGTGCACTTGCGGCTGTAAGCTTTGAGCCGACTAAAGCAGCAATGTTCTCAGATGGGAGCCCTTGGCGAGCTTCCAGGACCCTGCTGCTCCACAGAGGCATCAGCAGGAGCCTGGCGAGCCAGGAAGACAGCTTCTTAATGGGAATTCATCCATGAGGGCAGCTTAGAGCTCTGACCTTCTCCAGGCTTCCTCCTGCCCAAGTAGGAGTTTCCACATACTCCAAAATCAACGACCTGCTGGGACTTGACACCCGTGCATGGGTCCCACTCCCGCTTCCCAGCTCTCCTCGTATAGTTAGACTCTGCAGCCTTCCAGACTCAAGCAGCCCCTTCCTTTTATCAAAGCACAATAAGTTTTGTTTCTTTGGAACTAAAAGCTAGTCCCTTTAGACTTATGTTTTACTAAGTTATAAACTTCCCTTTCAGCCAAGAGTGCTTAGTTTCTTTCATAAGCCAGAAAGCCGCTGGGAGATGGGAGAGTGACAGGTATCTTAAGGACAAGGTCACTACGACAGCCCCACAGAAGCCAAGCGCTGGACCTTTCTGTAATTGTCCTCCCTTTGATTTTCAGGCCAGGGCCTTACCTGCCTCAGAAGGTCCTCTGCACAGTCTTCTGTCATGGGAACATAATTAACGTCTCGTGTAAAGACTCCATTCGAGGGCGGATGTGCCATTATATATAAACACAGAATCAGAGTCAATATAGATCAAGTGCTATTAAACATTAGCTGCTATGTCACTGCCACCGTGATCATCGTTAATTATGGCCATGAAATTAGACAATTGGCAGAACTTGGCTTGTAGACACTCCTTAACTGATGGGTAGTTACATGTACAATGTTTAAAATGCCAAACTTAGTAAGAGCATCAGGCTTCAGTGCTTATTTGTGAAATCTTTGTTCTCATTTAATGTTCATGTTTTAGTAGAAAATAAGGTAGAAGCTCTTGTGTCAAGGCACCGTGTATTGTATGAACATGTTGAATACAGTATAGCATATATTGTAAGGACACTATACAGATACACAATCTATAAGTGGAACAGGACATGCTAGATATACATTCCATAATATATATTGCACACGTGGATAGTAAATGTGATGATGCATTGTATAGACTTACAAAAGTGTTAAGCATCTACAAAGTCTTACACACTTAACTAAAGACATTCTGTATTTAAAAATTTGCATACATGTTATTTATTTTGGTGTGTGTGTGTGTGTGTGTACATGCAAGCACTCACGCACTCTTGCCACATGGTGTGTGTGGAGGTCAGAGGACAAGCTGAAGGAGTCAATTCTCTCTGGAAGGCAGAGGTGCTGAAAGGAAGGGAGCTGTCTGCCTAGTTTCTGTTTTGTGTTGCTAATATGTTAGGGGAGTATGGGTACAGAGGAATGAGTGGCCTTTCTGGGATGGACAGGTACGTACTGGACCTGGTTACTAGATGGTTAGGTCCAGTTAGATTTGGCCTTGCTCAGAGAAGAGAGCCATCATGGGGAGGTTGGTGGGAAATGACATACCTTCATATAAACCATAATCTAGAAAGTGCCCCTTAGGATAAGCTCCCCAAAGGAGCCAAAAGGCTTCAGGGTTTTGGTGCTTGTTTTCAGAGGATCTTATAAACATGACCCAAAATAAGATGAAATCCTATTCTTTTTAAAAAAGGATTTTTTTTTTATCATTGTACAGATGTGTGCATGGTGTGTGTAGGGTTAGGTACACATGCCGTGGAGGATAGCTTTTTGAAGCCACTTCCCTCCTTCACCATTACAGAAGCTCTGAGGTTTAAGTGCCTTTACTGGCTGAGCCATCTCGCCAGCCCACAAAAAGCCCATTAAAAAAAATGATTTCTTTATTATTGTGTATACTGTATTCTTCCTGCATGTATGCCTACAGGCCAGAAGAGGGCACCAGATCTCATTATAGATGGTTGTGAACCACCATGTAATTACTGGGAATTGAACTCAGGACCTCTGGAGCCATCTCTCCAGCAGCCCCCAAAGCCCATTTTTAAGACAGTATCATGATTCTGGCTCAAAGAGCCATGCATGCCTCTGTCTCACCTTCCTCCACCATTCTTAAAGCAGGTACCAACAACCAAACATCACAGCTTTTAAGAATGGGATTTAACTCCCAACGAAGAAGAATCATGAGTCAGCAAAGCCATCATCTTTTATGTCACTACGTAAATTATAGAATTATCAAGAGTTATTGGGTGAAATGGGCTGTTTTCCTACCAGACTAATTTGTTCAACCATTAATGTACATTGCGCATGGAGGTCATCGCAGGAGGAGAAATGTGGCGTTCATTTTTAACGTTTGATCCCAGAGGCATACTTATTTCAAGTTCTTGCCAGTTTTACACACCCGAAGCCACAGGCACAGTCTTCTACAGCGCGCCCTCTTGTAGGCTTGATTGTTCAAATCAGCCAACCTTTAATAGTCACTTTAGAAGGCATTTCCTCTTCTACTTTGAGGACACATGTATTTTAGTTGCTTTGACTAAACCCTTGTAAAACACCATAAACACCAATCCACTTGCTATAGAGATTTTCAAACATGGGGAAATAAAGGGCGAATGAGAAAACTGCAGACAAGCCAATTAATTCTCTTTTCAGATTTACTGTGTGCCTAGGGAGAATTTAACTTTTCTTTAGCTCCTTTTGCTGCGATGTACTTTTTTTTATTTTTTTTCTAACCACTTTTTCAACGACAGAACTGCTAAAAAAAAGTCATTCTTTTTGAATTCGTGTTTTCTGAACTCAGACCTTTCCATGCTAGAGGTGCGAATCGGACCTCGAGACTGTTATTATTTCTCATGATGATATTTCCAGGTAATGAGTGTTTATCCATTCTCATGCTCTTGTTCTGGTTCCTACTATTAGCCATGTTAGCCTAGAGGGGTCTTGTACCAAATGGAGATAAACAAAACAAGAAGGATTTGGACAGAGCCTCCTGGCTATCTCTCAGTGAGCACATCATTTCCAACAGCTGTTTATGGAGTCCTGGGACTTGCACACTTTCTTATCAGCATAGTAAACCCTACCTATTTATGTCTGTTTCATGCCTTAAAGACATTAATAAATGTTCGCTTTTGCTACTCTGGCTAAGACTCAGCTCTCAGGCACCTGACATGGTGAAAATTAGACCTCGATGAACTCACTCCTGCAGTTCGAGCCTTTGCAGTGAGCATCATGCGTTGAACTTACTCCTTCAAAATCCAGACTGCAGAAACAATGTGGACTCTTGCCCTGCTCCCACTGGGCCTCTACTTCAGGTAGTTTAGTAAGGCTGATGCTTTGGATTCTGAGCACAGCAACTACCATCATGTATTTGGACTCATCTCAAGGTCTCAGGGGGAAATTTTAAGAGGTTCTACTTCTTTAGGATTGTCCTATCTATCCTATATACTCGTTGTCTTCATTCCAGAACCCAACAGGACTCTCAGCTTACAATAAGTTGTGAGCATGGGAAAGCTGTCCCTATCACTTATCTGTCATGTGGTGGCATGGGAGGGGGACAGCTGTCCTGTCCCCCACC
>LOEQ01001281.1:201621-213158 GCA_001685075.1 Bramus lutescens
TGGGAGAGCTGGCCCTGAGGTCAGAAGGGCGGGAGAGCTGCCCCTGCCCTCCACCAGCTGCAACGCACAGGAGAACAGGTCCTGCACCTTGCCTGGGCAGCAGAATAGAGCCAACCCCATTGGCAGAGGTGTGGGCTACTTGTCCCTGAAGTTGTGAGTATGGAAGAGCTGTCTCCTCTATTCACCTGTCATGTGGTGACATGAATGGGAGAGAGATGCACCCCTCCCCACCTATCAATGCCTGAGGCAGGTGGGAGAGCTGACCCTGAAGTCATAAGAGTGGAGAGCTAGCCCTGACCCTCATCTGCTGCAGCTCTGAGAGTGGCCCCTACACCATGCCTGGGTAACACAGTAGAGCTGGCCCTGAAGGTGTAGGTGTGGGAGACCACACCCTGAGGAGATGAAAGAAGAACTGTCCCATTCCTTGCTCATCCCTGCAAAGGGTGAACTAGCCAAGGCAGTGCAGGAGAGCTCACCCTGGTGGTGAGGACAAGCAAAACTTTGGGGGTTGACCAACCTTGCTACTACCCATACCCAGAACCAGGGTTATGGGTCAGCCCATCCCATTATCCACCCCTTCTGTGATGTGCTGGAGCATGTGAAGGGACTGGTCCTGCAGACCCAAAGCTGCAGGATCTCCAAAACACAGGGTAATGGCGGGATAACTAAGAGGAGTTCCAGTGAAGGCCTCGGACCAGACCAGTGACTCTCTCCAATGAACACTTGCAAGCAAAGATACATGGACAAAAGGGTTTACTGTGTGACTCACTGAGTCACACTACAGCTGCCATAATGAGATAAACCCATTTTATTATTTTCTTTCTTTCTCTTAAATTTTTATCTTGGTGGGGGACAGGGTTTAGGGGCAGAGGGTAGATATGTAGGGACGGGAAATGAATGGAATCAAGATGCAAGATGTGAAAGACACAAAGAATAAATAAAAAATAAGATTCTCAGCTGTGTGTAAGTGTGTGCGTGCGAACATGTGTGTATGTGTTCACGTGCATGCGCACATGTGAGTGCTTGTGCGTGGCATGCACTAGAGGGCAGAGGTCAACCTCAGGTGATATTCCTTAGGACCTATTTCTTCTTGTTTCTGGTGACAGGGTTTCTCTTTCGACTGGAGCTTGCTGATTCCATTAGGTTGGCCGGCTGGCCAGTAAATCCAGGGATTCATTTGTCACTGACTGTTGAGCTCTGGGATTACAAGGGCACACCAACATGCTATCCTTGTTAAATGAGTGCTGGAGATAGACGTAGGTCTTCTTGCTTGCATGACAATTACTTTTCTAAATGAGCCAGCTCTCTAGCATCAACAGCTGCATCTTAAACATGCTTTCCTGATATTCCTAAGCTCTGGCACACATGTAGTATTTGTTCATAGCCTATCACATAATTAAGAGAATTCATACTAGGATGGCTTAAAGCCTTGTTTGTAATGCTTTAACTTTGGTTAAAGCATTGGACAGACAACATCTAGTTATCTTCTATGGAGTAACATGTGTGTCTTTGCCATCCTGCATGGGGAAGAATATGGAAATTTGTGAAGACAACATTAAATACTAGTATCAGTGTCCAAGTTCCAGAAACTGCACTGCTACAAGGTCCTCAAGGCAAACTCTGGAAGAATTGTCTTTGCTCAGGGGAGTTGGAAAGTACCCTGTTCTGAGAGCCTAGGCAATGGTTTTGTGAAGATGTTTGGTTTGCTTCACCCATGGCAGTGCTGGCAGAACAGTCAGATAAAGATCACAAAAGGACACATCCCTAGAGACCTGTAACCTAGAGTCATGGTGCCTTTGAGTCCAAGTGTTTACTTGAATATTACTGAAGGATAAGGGTGTGGTGTTCATGAAGTATATTACAGTCAAGGAGGAAAGTTCATGAAGTATAAATGAAGGATTCTGTGCTCCTTAGATGAGAGGTACAGAGTATTTTGGGGCAGTTTTCATGGTAGCTAGATGGCTGGTCCATGATGCATAAGTTGTAGTCCACAAAGTATAGGTAAAGGCTCCATGATGTCTTGATGGGGTATTGCAATGTGTATATGGAGTGCTCCCTGATCTACAGGTCAGTGCTCATGGTCTATGTGCAGGGAAATCTGCAATTCACAGATATAGTTTTCCTGAAGCTTTATGGTCTATAGATGAAAGGCTTTGATATACAGATGGGAATCCCATGATGTGCAGACAGGGGTCTATAATCTGTGCATAGAATTTCTATGTTCTATATAGATGGAGTATCTATGACCTATGAATGAGGCACTCAGGTTCTAGAAACAGAGGTTTGCATGACATGTAGACAAGGGTTCAACAGTTCATAGCTAGGACTTCTTGTGATCTATAGACAGAGGCCTCGTGATGTATTGACAGTGGTGCTGAGAGAACACGGTTCCTAGAAGGAAGGGGTTTAGGCTGAGTAGGAAGACAGAACAGCTTTAATGGTAAACATAAAAACTGTTTATTTTCATATATTCTCCCATGACTCAGACCCTATCTAGGACAGGTTTTCAATTTCATCAGCCCTGATTCCCATTTTTAGGTTTGGCCCCCACCCAGCCATAGGGTGCACTTTTTAAGGGGCTGAGGCAAGAGGATAATGAGCCCCTGGCACAGCTGTACTGCTGTAGTGTGATGAATGGCCTGCAACTCTCGAGCTGCTCCATGCCCTTCATCATCCAGTCGGAGTGGTTAGCAGACTGTCAGAGAAAAATAATTTAGCAGCCATGGCTTTAACAGATGTGCTGCATTCTGGGGTCAAATGACTATTACAAAGTAGTAGCACTGCCTGGCTTCTCCATCGTGAGAACTCAGAGTTGACAACATGAAAGAAGGATGTATCACACCCAGAACTCACTGATGTCCTTCAATTTCACACGGTAGGAAGCAGAAGAGAGAGATGGGGTGGGTGTCCTAGAAAATAGAGAATCCCCGGCCTGCCTGGGAGCCTTGCGGGGAGCTCTGGCCTTTCTGCAAAGTGGCATCAAGCTGCAGCTGTTTGAAACAGCACAAGGGGTATGCCCACAATTGCTGTCGGACCTTCTCAAGTAGGCAAGAGAGATGAGCTGATTAAGCTCATGCCAAAGATCATGGGCAGTTTCAGAAAGGGCTCATTCTTCTGCACAGCCTTGAGTCCGGGCAGTAGGGATGAGACTACTTCTGTGGCGCTTCCACAAGTTTGAGCCCTTGTAGCAGAGAGGTAGAATGAGGGAAAATCAGAGAAATAAAAAGACAAAGGCATAGGAAAGAGAGGATGCAAGGTCATAGAGTTTCTTGCTAGTGAGTGCGCAGGAGTGGATCTAGAAAATGTTCTCGCTTCTTTCTCTAGCCCATTCTGTTCACTGGGGTTATGTATTTATTTGAGCGTGAACTGAAAGGCAAGACTGATGAAGTTTATGGTTTACCCCTCTCCCACCTGCTACTTAAAGTCATTATTGCATGTACAATAAATGCTTGAGGTGAAATAAATGAGTAGGAAGTAAATAGAGCAGGAAAAAAATCACTGTCCCTCAACTGGGACTTATGTATAGTGTTTCTTTTCTCTCACCGAAGACTTGTGAAAAACAGTACATTTTATAGCCGGGAATATGGCTCAGTCAAGAGACTGCATGTTCTGTAAGCATAAGGACCCAACTTTGGATCATTAGTATCCACATAAAAACAGGCAAAGGTATCATGGGCCTATAATCCAAGCTTTAGAGAGGTAGAGACAGATGGATCACTGGAGCACGCTGACCAGCTAGTCTCGTCAAATTGATGAACTTCCCGTTCAGTGAGAGTTTCTGTATCAAGAAACAAGGTGGAGGGGCTGCAGAGATGACTCAGCAGTGAAGGGTGCCTACTACGACTGCAGAGACCTCCATTTGTTCCCAGAATCCACATCAGATGTCTCACAACTACCTGTAACTCCAGGTCCCTCTTCTGGATTTGGGGCCACTTCAGTCATTTTTATATCTCCACATATACACATAAATAAAAATATAAGGTGACAAGTTATAGAAAAGACATGCTACATTGATCTCTGACATGCCTCTACATGTGTGCATACACATGCATGTACACACCCACACATATACACACCCAAATATATACACAAGCATGTGCTGCAAACATACATACACAAAGGATATCTGCTCTGGTGTCTTTCCCATGCCTGCTTAGAGTCAAACAAATATGAAATGAGTGAATGAATGAGATGAAAGAATGAATGCCCTATCCAGTTATTATTCAAGCTGAAAGAGCCCTTTATGCTCTTTGTGGCTTCACACATATCCCTGAGCAGTATCTGGCATTTTTATGACACCCTGAATTCTTTTATGGGTTTTTTATCTTCAAAAGCAAAATAAGGGATTCTATTCCAGGTGCTGTGATGTCATGATGGTGGTGATCACAGCAATAACTCACAGTTATTAAGTACTTATGATGAATCCCACATGGGGCTAAGTGCCTTTTAACTATGTAAAGTGTTTCTTTCCTTGATTGATGCCCAGAATGAATAAAAATAATTTTCTGTATCGACTACATTACAGAGACCTACAAATAAGTCTCAGAGTGATAAGAGAAAAGATAATTTGCATAAATAAGCAATTATAGAACCTGGCAGAATAAGGTTGTCTTAAGTGGTGTGAGAATAGTTCTTGACACACAGGCAGTACTACACAGGCACCTTAAACATGTGGAGATGAACTCCTGTGAGAAAGCAGATTCACAGGGCTGGGGGTATAGCTCAGGGGGACCACTTGTCTAATGTGCCCGTGGCTGTGGATCTGAAATCCAGTATCAGCAAGAAAGAAAAAAATTGAAATTAGACCCACAATTGTGCTGGCAAAATGAGGAGAGATCCCTTTCTCTTTCTTCTTCCCCTCCTACTTTTCTTTCTCTCTCTCTTTCTCTCCCCCTTCCCCAAACCTGCCAGTCTGACCTTGAACTTGCTATGTAGCAGAAGATAACCCTGAACTCTTTATCCTCTTGTCGCTACCTCCCTGGTGCAGGGATTATGGAAGCGCACCTCCATTCCTGGTTCGTGCAGCTCTGGGGGTTGAACCCAGCTTCGTGAAAGCTGGGAAAACACTAGACCACCTGAGTCATATCCGCAGTTCCCTAATCCTTATTTCTGGCTTCTCTGCCTTCCAGCGGCTTTTCTTCCGATGGCTCTTGGTCTGTGCTAATGTATTACTGGGGAAATTCCCACCTGGTTGGAAACCATAATCATAGAGGTTCTGGCCACTCCCAGTGAGACAATTTCCATCTTGGTTTGCCCACAGTAACTAACTAGAAACTCAGCCCAGACCACCAACCAACACACTTTTTTTTTCTTGGTTCTTCACTTTCTAGGTTACTGGAGGACCTGGCGAATGAATGTTGTTGCCTTCCTTTCCTGCAGCCTGGATCTCTAGGTGGAGACAGAAGACCCTGTGCTCTGCTGTCTCCACTTGTTTCCTGTGACCCTGGTTCCCATCATTGTGAAAGATGCCTAGCTTCATGAGTTCTCTCATTACTTCTGCTCGGTTGCTGTGTTGATGAACTCTTTGCTTTCTTAATATACCCATGATCCTCTATCCAAAAAACCCCGGCAACTCCTCTCTGTGTGTTTAGGAAAGGCTTTTCAGGAAGGCCAGCGCTTTACCAAGCTCTTCTCACAGACACTGGGGGAGAGGGGCAGGCTCATTCCCCATCACAGCAAGAATAGCACAACTCACATCCATCTTTCCACTGACAGGCAGCTACCCGAGAAGTCTCACCTGTGGCAAGAGGTTGCTTTTACTCCTGCTGGGTGTGTGGCCAGGCAGCCGGATGTCGAAGAGGGCCTGCAAAGCAGCTTGTGCTGCCTGGCCCTTGGCCAGCTTCTTGCTGCGTCCAGAGCCTTCGAACGTCCTCCCGTCCACGCACACAGCCATGACAAAACTCTTGACTCGGGGCTTCTCGGCTGTTTCCGAGAGGCACACATACCGCAGACCTGAGCGTAATTCATTCAGCACCACTACAGGGTTCCTCTCGCCCAAACCCCCGGGGGCCAGCCTGGACCTGTCCGGCAGAGCCTGGCCCATGAGGTCCAGCGTGTGGTAGAACAGCCGTCCTCGCCGGTAGGTGGAAGACAGAAACTCCGTGTCGACGGGAGGACAGCCCCCGAAGTCCTCATTTCTTGAAGATGGTTCGAACTCCTTGAACAACGTGTCTGGGAAGTCTGCCTGGTCAGAGGTGAAGTCAGTGCAAGAACTGGTACTACTGCCCATGGCCAGGTGGGCCTGAAACGCATTGGGGAACTGCACAAAGGACTTCAGGGCCATCTCTGCTGCCCGCATCTTGGCTTTCTTTTTAGTGGGCCCCGTACCTTCAAACGTGAGCCCATTCACTTCCACAGCCACTGCAAAGACTGGGGCGTGCACTGGGCCCGTCTGTGACACCATCCGGTACTGCAGACCTGGCTTCAGCTCATGCAGCTGGACCAGGGCATTCTTGGGTGTCATAGACCAGGAGAGCTTCTTCCAGATCAGCTGGAGTTTGTAGAAATGCCCCGCGTTTCCTTCCTCCAGTGGCCTTTTCCTTTTAATGCTGGCTGTGCTGCCTCTGGCCCAGTCTCCAGGGGGCGGAGCCCTAGTCCCCAGGTTGCTCACATTTCGGTTTTCCTTCACTTCAGCACTGCTGGTACCTGGAGGTGAAAACAAATTAGTCATGACCCAGGGCACTGGCAGGTCACCACTAGTGACAGAAACTGTTGCTAATGATGGCACTGGAAGTCTGGGAATCCAGGCTCATGGGTCTTTGCCATCAGCGCCTCCAGGCAGTCTGGGAAAGGTGCTGTAGTGGCTTGTGTAAGACTCAAAGGAGGAACACTGGGGACCAGTTGCCTATGGAGGAAAGGCTCCATCATCGGGCAATCCTCAGAAAGTCAGGCCTGAAAAGATGCAAGGAAGAGACAGGAAAGGTTTGTGTCCTCTGCGTGCTCTCACACTCTGTTGTCTGAGCTATGATGTTGTCACTTACGAGTGCCTACCTCCTCTGCGCCTACATTATCTCTTAAAAATCAAACAGATGAGTAGCCCTGCCTATTATGGTTTGAGGCAACAGCAGACATTAGAAAGGCTATTCTTGCAATGATGAGCACCTTCCTGCCTCATATGCTTTCAGGGCCATCAGGCGTGGTGATTGATGCTTGTGATGCCCTTAGCACTGAAGAACAAGGATAGGGCTTTGTCGAGGATATGCTTTTTCATATTAAGCCCAATAGAGTTTCTCAAACCCCACCTCCCAAATCACATCTGGAAGTGAGAAATGAGACCTGAGACCTCTATGGAGGAGACAGCTAGGAATCAGTCAAATGGAGGTGCAACTGACTTTTCTAAACACCTGCATGCCACCCATGTAGGCCAGTACAGTTGCTGGGCCTCAGTCATGCTGATTGGTAACAGAACTGGAGAGTCCGAGGGGCGCATAGGGCCCTGGCCAACCAGCCCCATCCTAGATGAGACAACCCATGGGAAGCTATCAAAATCCACAGGTGCTGAGTTGTGGCCTTGATTCTTCATCTGAATATGGTTGTTGGTCTTCTCTGCCACAATCGCCCGGGAATTTTTAATAAAGTGCACTGACTAGAAGTCCTTTTTCCTTATAAATAAACATACCACATGTTGACATATCGAGGTTGGAAATGGTCCTAAATGAACCATATGGTTCAGCTGCAAATCTGGGGCTCTACTTCTACAGGATAGCAGGAATCCTTGGATTACTCTTCTGAGATCCTTCCCATCTTAGCCAGGCAAACAGGTAAAACAGACCAAAATGTGATGTGTTTCTTAGGATATGCACCCACAGATCAGTGGGAATGAACACAGGCACAATTCCATGGCAAAAAATTTAGGGACACCCCCTGACAACCAAGAAACACTACCTACTCAGAAACACTACCTGCTCAGTAATATGTCATCAAGGATGCATTGGAGAACTGAGATTAATAAAGATGTTCACCGTAATATAATATTTTAAAATTGAAAATGTAGGAACTATCTAACTTCTCACATCTAGAGGACTGGTTAAGTTACAGTAGACTCAACAACAAAATTATATTCAACAGTTATATCTTAATGGACTCTATATGCTTCAACATAAATAAAACTCATCAATATGTTAAATGACAAAATGAACTTGCAAAAAATCCATTGAGTTGGATAGAATGTCATAAGAATACTCACATGATATATTATTTGTGTAATTAGACTTATGAAAGAACTAAAAACAGTTATATCATAAAGACATATTCCCAACTCCCACAGGAGGTGGAGGGAGGGAAGGAAAAGAAATGGATAAAGAATGGCTTCATTTGTACTTGTAACATTTTCTTTCTTTTTTAAAACATTAAAAATGTGTTTGTGGTGTGTGTGTATGTACCATGGCATGTATGTGGAGTTCAGAGGACAACTTGCAGGAGTCAGTTCTCTCTTTCCTTCATGTAGGTCCCAAGGATTTAACATGAGCCATCAGGATTGGTGGCAGGCATATTTATCACCTGAACCATTTTGCTGATCCAAAATTTTGTATCTTTGCAAAAAACTGACATAAAGTAAGTTCACCAAAACCATCACTCGCTATAACTCTATATTAAACTACATATAGTCGACATTTATCATCTATCTATCTATCTATCTATCTATCTATCTATCTATCTATCTANACACACACACACACACACACACACACACACACACACACACACACACACACGTGCACGCATTTTGAGGCTGATCTGGCTAGGCATAGCCATGCCCAGGTGTGCACCTTCCATGCATTCTCTCAGAGGCTGGGAGCTCTCAGCTCTGTGGCAGGTGTGAATGTGTTGTTTTTTTCTCATTAAGCTGGTGGAAACTCCAGGTGAATTTTCCAGTGAACCCACAATTTCAAAACAGACATTGAATGCCTGACTGGCTGTTGACACATGGACCTGCTTCTCTTCTGCAGCCTGAAAGCTACACACATGCACACGCAGTGCATACACACACACATACACACACACACACATCATAACTGAGTGAGGATGAATTTAAAGATAATTTAAGACTAGTAGCCACCTCGAATGACTATTCTCTAATAAAGCTGTCCTGTTTAGAAAATCCCAGTTGTGAACTGCCACATGACCATATGACCCCTGCTGAACTTTGCTAAGGTGTAGGGTGTGTGCTTCTAGAAGCTAAACTCTCAGTTTTATTATAATAACCCAAGGATTATGCCTATGAATAGTCTGGCATTTTCAACTGACCCATCAGCCTCTATGTATTCTGTTGAGAACCTAACTTTTATATATTTCTTCTTTCTTAGTCCCTAGTTAGTGTCTAGTATGGTCAACATTTTATAAGCAGGCAGGCAGAAGCTGAGACTCAAGGAGTTGGAATGTTTTATTTATAAAGGTTGTTCATGATGGGACTTGGTCCTAGGAATCTCACACTCCTCTCATCTGTGCAGTGGCTGTAAGTTGATTTTATGGACACAGAATGGTTGTGACATTTTCTTGGCCTTTGCAGATTGACACCCCTCCCCAGGCCATCTGGATATAATGAAACCAAGTCTACCCCATGTGTGATGATGAGTCCTGGGGCCGATCTGGCCAGGTGGAACCATGCCCAGGTTTCTGTGCACCTTGCACATGTCCTCAGGGGCTGGGGGAGGTGGCCTCTCTGTGGCAGTTGTGAATGTGTGTGTATGTTTTCTTCTCATTAAGCTGGTGGAAACTCCAGGTGAATTTTCCAGTGAACCCACAACTTCAAAACAGACGCTGAATGCCTGGCTGGCTGTTGACACATGGACCTTCTCTCTTGCAGCCTGAAAGCTACATAGGTTGAGACCTGCCAGAACGGCTGATGTGCACCTAACCTCTCAGTTTATGGCATTGTTGTTGGAGAACAATGAAGAAGAAGGTACAATTTCACAGCCACAAAGGATGCCTTTGAAAATCAGGGGCCTTTCAGAGGTATCCCGACATTTGAGAACGTTCTTTTCAGCATGTACTCTACTTCCTCTCAGCTCAGAGTTAACCCGTCGGTCATAGCTATCATGTCTTTATAAAGAAGCCCAAACAGCCCTTGCTAGGATGCTCCAGTGGGGGGCACTGGGCTCTGCATTGAAAGTGAGCTCAGCTTCTCAGTTTAATTTTATAAATTGTGAGATGGGCTTACTACTATCTCTATCAATTTGCTACTAAAAAGCTATTAGGCTTGGGGAGGTTAGTTTGTTCAAAAGTGTGGATCTGAGTGCTTTCTCCGTTATAACCATGCAGCACTCATTTGTTATGGATCTCAGCAAAAATAATTACCTTTTAGATAGAAAGTACTAAATCTTGGCCGTTTGTGTTGATTGTTGTGAGCTCTGTGTATGCACACTCCAATGGACTCTGCCTTTTAGGGTATTTCAAAGCAAGGGAGAGTGTACATTAGATTAAACCATGTGATTTTCCCAGACTGAACTCAAAATGGAAAATAAAGAGCAAACAAAACAATTCCCAAATCCCCACATCAGATTGCCTAGAAACCTGCTTGGAGCCTTCTAATTTCTTATTGATTTCTTACAATGTGGGGATTCAATAAGTGTGCCAGTGTGATTATGGTGGCTAGCATATCAGATGACCTCTGCTGTATCTTGAGAATCGAACTCAGAAAATAATGTTTTTGCTCTATACAAGGTGAAATCCCTTTTATTTGTTTCTCTTCTGTAACTCTCATTATCTTACTACTGTTGTAGTTGGAACTCTTTAAATAATCTGATTATTAAACCATGGTGTGAGTTCCTTTCTTCTCGTGTGTGTGTGTGTGTTGGTACGTGTGTGCATATGTGCATGTTTGTGTTTGTGCGCATATGTGCATGTGTGCGTGTGTGTGCGCGCAAGTGTGGAAACCAAAGGTTGATGTTGGGTGTGTTCTCAGTTTGAGACATGGTCTTCAACTGAACATGGAGCTTGCCAAGTAGGTTAGGCTGGTTGGCCACAAAGCCCCAGATCTTACTGTTTCTGTCTCCCCAGCATTGGGATTACAGGTATTCCCAGTACACCTTTTTACATGGGTGCTGGATATCAAACTCAGGAGTTGTGCTTATGAAATAAGCATAACCATATGAACTATTTGTCAGCCCCTGTGAGCTCCTTTCTTAATAATCAATAATTAGTAGTGGTTGATTTAAAACTACAGACATTGGTCCCTTAGATCCAAGGTAGACTCTCTGGGATGACATTACCCATGTTGATATTACTAATGTAAATGTGTTGGTTAACTGATCCTCAGAGTTCAGCAAGTACTTCAGACTGTGGTCTCTGTCCTGGGACCCTTAGTACTTGAGGTGGCTCAGTGCCCACTTCACAGGGTGTAGAGATAAGCAGGTGAGAGATCAAACGAAGCCTTTGTTTATGATTATTGGAATCTTAGGCAGCTCATTCTATGTAAGCTTCATTTCTTTAAATGGAAGTAAATGAAGATTTTACTTATATTTGCTTTATCAGTTGAGTGAAAGTGAATTGGCTCTATGAATCTATGTATGTATGTATGTATGTATGTATGTATGTAT
>LOEQ01001281.1:224926-236389 GCA_001685075.1 Bramus lutescens
TTGTGCATGGTGATAGATATGGATCTATTTTCATTCTTCTGCATGTTGATATCCTGTTATGCCAGCACAATTTGTTAAATATTCTTTCTTCCATTTTATTTTTATTTTTTTTGCTTCTTTGCCAAAAATCAGGTGTTCATAGGTGTGTGGATTAATATTTGGGTCTTTGATTCAGTTCCATTGGTCGTTCTGTCTGTTTTCATGCCAATACTAGGCTATTTTCAGTACTGAGTTATGTAGTAGAGTTTGAAGTCAGGGATTGTGATGCCTCCAGAAGTTGTATGAAGAATTTTTTACACTTCTGGTTGCCTCTCAAAGTGACTTGTTGGTGATGGGCCAAGGGGTTCTTCAAGGAATAGCCTGGAAGAACCTGGCTGGATCCTTCCTGCTCTGAGGCCATTCTTATTTTTTGTTCTTAGCTGTATATCTCACACTGGTTGATGTGATCCCATTGGAAACTGACCTAGATAGCATGGCCCTAGTGGGGAAGAGTAGGCTGCATTGCATCAAAGCTTGGTTCATAATTAACCAAACATTAGTTTAAATGCATTGCTTGAAATGCCTTAGGACATTTGCATTATAAACCATATTACTTGTATAACAAATAACTTTGCTGTTATTAAAGCAACAGTGTATTTTGGGGGAACATGTGGGGAAGCATTTTCAGGATATGGAAGGATTTTTCTGGAACCTCAGACATGAGAGAGCTGGAACTTGCAAGGCAGAGAACTAATGATGTCATCAGCATTATATTAATTTTAAAACTTCTGTGCTGAAAGATGTGCTTACTGGAATAACTTGTGGATATTTAAAAATCTTTCTCATCATGTTTAGGATTTATAACATCTCTGTAGATTAATAAATTATATATTATTTCTTTTCAACATTAACAATCTTTGAAAATTTATTTCATATATACTGTAGCTTCCCTATGTTTTGCCAATATTTTGGGAGTAAATATTATCTATGCATATCACTGTAGCTTATCTTTCACAAAAAAAGACCTGTGACCAGACCAGCAAAGTTTCATTTGGTAATAGGGATTTGTGACTCCTTGTTGGGGAATTTTATTTTAAGGTGTGTTACTTTTATTTATGTTGCATTTGTTTAACTCTGCGAAGCTGTGTTACCATGCCTGACTAAAACATCTGAGGAATAAACAGGGCTGGCAGGCAGAAAGGATAAATAAGAAGAAAAACATGTGGGAATGGGAGAGGAAGTAGGAGAACTTCAGTGGCCAGCTATGTAGCTACACAGCCAGACACAAGAGTAAGACGGAAAGAAAAGGTTTACAGGAATAGAAAAACATAAAAGCCTTGAGGCCAAAGATTGGGCAATTCAAGTTATAAAAGCTGGCAAGAAGCAAGCCGAGCTAAAAGATTTGGTGTTCATAACTAAGAATAATCCTCTGTGTGTGATTTATTTGGGATCTGGGTGGTGGGCCCCCCAAAAGAGACAGAGAGTAAGAGCAAAAACATCACATATCTCCCCCAATGCTCTGCCCAGAAGAATGCTAGTTATAATGAACGTTAAGAAGCATGGTTGGAATATGTATGCTAACATAGTTTTTTTTTTTGCCAAACCAAAATATCTGTATGTATTGAAGGTACTTTGTTAGGATAAGAGTTATCATATATAATCAGTGATGGCCTGATTTTCTTCTCTGGTGTACTTATTCCAGGGAAAGAAACAGAGACATTGACTCTACAGCTAAATGAAACACCCGGGCACATCCACAGTGCCATGGACTTGCCCACATTCTTATCTGGGGGCTAGGTCTGTTTAAGGAATTCTTTATTCCTCCTCACCTTGTTTTTAAAATCCCAGAGTGGAAATGTCTTTGCTGCCAAAATTTCTGGATTAATCAACCTTGTATTTCCTTTATCAACTTTATTTTTTCTGTGTTTCATTATCTGTCACATATTTAAATCAAAGAGAAAAGTGTCATCCTTGATTTTAAGGCATATAAAAGAGTCATGTGATGAATGATACGATCATAAAAGACCTAAAGTTTAATATTTAGGAGAAAAATACGTGTTTGCTCTCAAAGCATTCACTTGGACTTTACTCATAAACAGAACTGATCAGGTTAGCTAAAATGCAGTGACATATCATGCCGAGGAATATCCCCATTTGGGAAAATAGAGTGAGTGGTGTTTCTTCCTTTACTACCCAAAGCTGAAGCCATGCGTTGACACCACTGAGAAGAATGGGGTGCAATAATTTCTCAGTTTGTCTTGTTTTCCTGCAGATAAAGAGGGGGAGTTGTAGAGGAGTTATCCTTTCCTTCCTTGTGAGCAGTGCCTATGAGCATGTTATAAGATCTCAAGCTTATGCCTAGGTCCTAGAGAGAGCAGGAAGGAAGGGCCATTAACACAGGTGGAGATGCTACTGGCCACGATGAATTTGATGAATTGTTTCACTGTCATCAACATTAAAATAAGACAAAATGTATGAAGTTACTGTTTGCAGAGGTTGGACAGCAGGTGATGAACAAAGACTGTCTCTGAGAAAAGGAAATCATTTTCTAGTAGAAAGGTAGACTCTACGATGTCCACAGTGACAGCCTCATATTGATCTAAGCAAAGAATAAAGGTTGTGCCATTAAGATAAGTAGAATTTGAGGGCAGAAGGACGCTCCACACAGAGAGATAGGATCCAGACATGACTGGGGGTCCGTGCTGTCTTAGCTACACACAAGCCATTGGAGACTGTGAGCCTGGCAGAGAACAGTTTCAGGGGATCTTAATGCTGAGGGGAGAGTCAGGAGGTTGCAGAGGAATGAAAGCCGGTGTTATAGTTAGGCAGGGGAGAAAGTTTGTTTAGTAGGAATCTTAGAAAGGTCATGTCTCAGGATTGGTCATACCCTAGCTGAAATGAGCAAGCCTGCTGAACTGGTAACAAATTGCTTCCCAGAAGAAAAGTCAAGAAGACACTGTAATACCCAAACACATAATCTTTGGTGTCTAGAAGATAGAAACAGTGTTAATGATATTGTGGATGAGAAGTCAGAAAACAGAACGCCAGCCAGGAGAATCTCAGGTGTAGTACTCAGGTAAGATAATGTTGAAATTAGCAGTAATGTCTTTATATGGATGTTATAAGGATCTTTAAGAATTTTTAATGAAGCCAGGCACGGTGGTGCACACCTTTAATACCAGAGCTTGAGAAGCAAAGACAAGCACATCTCTATGAGTCTGAGGCTAGCCTGATGTACATAGAAAACTTCCCACCAACAAAGGATACATATTGAGATCCTGCCTTGAAAACAAACAACAAAACAACAAAAAAGAATTTAAAGAAAACATGAACATAATAAGTGAATATATGGATTGTTGGTAGGAAAACCAAAATTTAAAAATAAAGCCTAAAAATGAAACATTGAAGCCAAATTTGTTATATCTGCAACAAAACATTCATTAGATTAGTGATTAGCTAAATAATCTTACTTAAAAATTCTAACCCCTATTACTTGAAAAAATATATACATAGTTAAAAAGTCAAAAGAACTGTTAAAATACAGCATTGGGTGTTGCTAATTGATGCTGGGTATAGTGGTAATCCAGGAGAGGCCAAAGCAGCAAGATTGCTGCAGTCCAGATCATCCTGCAACACATAGTGAATTCTAGATATACTTGGGCTACAGAGTGAGGCCCTATTAAAAAACAAATAAAAACAAATCCAAACCAAAAAACAAACAAACCTAAACCAACCAACAAATAAAAATGAATAACCCTACAATACGAAACAAAGTATAACTCCAAAACAAACATGAAAACAAAATATGAGTGATTCATTAAAAAGATAAGGAAGGGAAAAAATAACATGGGATAAATAGAAAATAAATTAGCAGTTTGATAGACCTAAATCTAAACATACTATAATCCTATTAAATATAAATGGATTATGTACTTTAATTAAAGTGCAGAGATTCAGATTGTATAGAAAAAGTCAACCTGACTGATGTCGGAAAGAAATCAGCTTCAAATGTAAAGATTATAAACACACTGAAAATGAGAGTGTATAAAAAGATATATCATGAAAGTACTAATCATAAGAAAGGTAGATGGCTAAATTAACAATAGACACTGTAAGTCTTGAGATGCAGAAAATTACCACGAATTAAAAAGACATGTTATCCCAGTAAATTATCAAAAGGGCAACTCTAAGAGTACATTCACTTAAAGTTTCAAGCACCATGACTCAAAAACTAACAAACTTAAACTGAAGGGTAGACAATACACCTTCATTGAGATATTAACATTCTTCTCTTAGTAACTTAAAGGGAAAGTATGGAGGAAGGATGGTGTGCAGAACAGGAAGTTTAAACAGAGTCTTCAGCTAGCCTGATTACAATGACAAGCACATAATACTCCAGCCAACCAGGGAAGTATGTACTTTCATTTCCCTCTCTCAAGGAACAGTCACTGAGTAGGTAATTTGTTTAGAAATAAAACAGGTCTTCATAAATTTCAAAGAACTGAAACCATAAAGGCCAATTTTTGGCAATAATATGATTAAATTAAGTGTTTATAAATAAGAATTCAACTAAGCAAAGCTTTAATAAATTTTAATCATACTGTTAAAAGCAAAAAGGAATCCACAGACTGGGATTATGTTTTTAAAAGTCCCAGAGTACATTTGTGCCCATAGTGTAAGAACTCTTATAACTCATTAACAGAGACCATAAAATCCAATTATAAAATGATCAAAATATTTGAACACAAACTTCACAAAAGAAATTAGATGTATTGCCAATAAATTCAGCAACTTGTACTGAACAACATTACAGCTTGGGGAAATGCAAATTAAAACCACAGTGAGATATCAATGCATAGTTTTTAGAAAAACTTACGTTTAAAAAGACTGCTAATACTAAATGTGGTAAAAGATGCAGAGATATTCACAAAGTGCATATTAGTAGATCATATGTGTAGCTGTAGCTGTTAAATATACACCTGACTTATGACCTACCAACCCATTTCTAGATTTTTCTGAAGATAATGTCAGTGAAATAGCTATCTTCATAAGGGATTTGTAAAGAGGCTTTTGTAGAAACTTTATGTATTATGACTCCAAATTCAAATTATCTCAAATGCCCATCAACAGAAAATGGACAAATGAACTGTAATATATTTATGTGATGGCATAGCACAGAGCTAAATAAAACAAAATGAAATAAAAGGACTGAACTGTCAAAATACATCATGCTATGGCTGTGTCTCTGAAGCATTAGATGGAGGGAAGAAAACAGTCACAAAGTGGAATGTGCTACTGGATTGCATTGAGAAAGTCCAGAACAGACAAAAACGCCTTCATGGTGAAAGAAAATCCTGCTGTGATGTAACTCTTGTTTCTGCAAACTGCTTTGTGGTGAGGGTCATCAGGCGGCCCCTAAGGTTGGGTTACAGGGTGGCTGGAAAGAGATCATGAAGAGTATTTCTGGTATGATGAAAACATATTTCATGTTGCTAAGACTGTGGGCTTTGTGTGTATGCATGTTATGGTATAGATATTAAAGCCATGGGCTTTATGTCTGTCTACAGGTATCACTAAACCACAACCTTCCAAATTATGTAAATTACACTTCAGTGGTTAAAATGCTAAAACCCAAATCATAATTGTATAAGAAAAAAAAATCCTCCAAAGCCTCAAAGTATCAATTTACCAGAAAAGGTAAATGGAGTCTGGGGTGCATGCTATTTCATCTATAAAGAAGAGTCGGGATGACAGATGTTGAGTGAAGGGATCTACTACGAAGAATAAACTATATAGCCACTTATGGCCTCATTTATCAGGATTTAGATTCAGAGTATATTGTCTGTTTATTTTATAGTTGTGAATACTTAGATCTATTAAAAAGCCCTGACAATACAATAAGAAAAACAACAATAACTTATAGCCTCAAAGATAAAGTGTAGTTGGATTTTCTTTTACTCTAACCATGTTGGAATGCCAAAATGTTGGCTGTTTTTACTCTTTTGGGAGAGCCACCACTCAGTCCCCAAATAAATCACACACAGAGGCTTATTCTTATGTATAAATGCCTGGCCTTAGCTTGGCTTGTTTCTAGCCGGTTCCCTTAAATTATCCCTGCCTACCTTTTGCCTCCGGGCTTTTTCCTTTTCTTCTGTATATCTTACTTTCATTCTTACTCCATGGCTGGCTGGTGGCTGGGTGACAGGCCCCTGATGTCTTACTCTCTTGTCTTGCTCCTTCTCTCCTTGTTCTTCTGCCCCTCCCATTTCTCCTCCTGTTTATACCGTCTGCCTGCCAGCCTGACCTATCCTTGCTCCTGCCTCGCGATTGGCCAGTCAGCTCTTTATTAGACCAAAAGGTGTTTTAGACAGGCAAAGAATCACAGCTTCATAGAGTTAAACAAATGTAGCATAAACAAAAGCAACACAATTTTGCATTGTTAAACCAATGCCCCAGACCAAAACAAATGTAACACACCTTAAAATAATATTCTACAACAATCAAGTCTCTCTGAACCATTCTTAGAGTCGTGGGAAGGCATGAACGCGAAAGCATCACCAAGCAGAAAGTCTCGGCTGAGAATTGAAGTGAGATTGCCAGAAAGTTCAAAGCCGGGGTCAGAATCAGGATGGCTGCGCACACCTCTGCAGCCCCGAGGACTCAGCTTATTCACAGAGGCCATTTCAGGGGCTGCAAAAGCTTTCATTTTCTGGAACCTATTTGTGCATGAAAATCCTGGGTTTTTGCTCTTTGTTTTTTAAACAGTATCTCATGTAGCCTAGGCTGTATGATGGTGGGCAAGCACTCCACCCACTGAGCTATACTCCCTGACGAAACACCCTTCTTAAAGCAAGTAGGATGACTAAACATAATCTCTTACAGTAGGGACATGCCAATTACTAGAAAACTCATTCATGTGAAATAACATATGCACTAGAAAGTTTAATGAAAAGTGATGATTGCTAAACTATCTGAGAACTTGATCTTATCATTTGCCTCTAAAAGGTGCCTAGTATTTTTATAGGACAGGCTATTTCAAAAACACCTAAAGTGAACACGTTAGTGCTGTCCTCATTTTAAAAATTGGAAGTGAAGTTTTTGTCCTCTTGCAGGCCACATACATTTCCATCCAGCACAGCTATCCTGAACGATTATGTAACTGGAAAAGGAGGGTGACAGTTGGAGTCTACAGAACTCCGTTGGTACCCTTGGGCTACAATACTTAGCCTCTTTTGTAAGTTCCATTCTTATGTTTCCTTTTGCCAAAACACACTCTGACAGATGGCCTCCCTCAAGCTTGACCCATTTTCTTCCAGAACTGTATAGTCTAAGGGAATGCAGGTATGTCTTTAAGTAAATACTACTCCTATTTAAACACAGCCTCAAATAAGTATTAACACATGGGCTACCCTCAGAGTCAGGAAACAAATTAACCTGCATGGGATTGGGAGATGGCAATGGCATTCTGGGAAAAAGACTAAGGATCCTACCTACATATTCTCAGGAACTTTTAAGTGCTGTTTTTAAGCTCCAGTCCCATGAATGGCACAAAGCGATTCCTCTAGCTTTAAAGAGGACCCTGGGTCATCAGTAAATTTTGTAAAACACAAGATTTGAATTCTCATTGGTGATTGCAGAGAGGATATATTTTCAGACAACTTCAGAGATGCATAGAACTCAGGTGTTTGGTTCCTGAGAGCATCCAATTGAAAAGGAGACCAATCTGGAGTGCCGGTTACTCATTGGGCCGCTGTGTGGGTTCAGTTGTGTCCTCACAATTCATATGGCATCTTAAAACTTAGTTGCTCAGAATGTGACTGTTTGAAAGTAAAGTCTTACAGGTGGTGGCTGGGGCAAAGTAAGGTCACTAGGGTGGGGTAGCTATCTGTGAGCCAAGGAGAGAGGCTCAGAGGAGTCCAGCCCCTGGCAGTGCCTCTAAGACTCAGCCTTCAGAATTCTGGGGCAACAACATTTCTCCAGTTTAAGCCAAGTGTGGCATTGTTGCAGTAGCTTTAGCTAAACAGTATGTCCTTCAGTAAGTATTGATTTCCTGCAGATAATTATAGATTTATACATGATTTCAAACTCCTCCCTCTGATGGGATGATGCAGAGTCCTGTGTCCTCGGGGAGGCAGCTTTTAGGAAGTAACTGATGGGCCAAGACCTAGTAGATGATCATGGCTGTGGTTTAAGAAGCAACAGAGTGTCAGCTCTCAATGTGTGGGTCACGACCCCTACAGGGGTTGAATAGCAGATGTCCTACATATCATAATAGGAGCAAAATTACAGCTATGAAGTAGCAATGTAATAATTTTAAGATGGGGGTCAGCACGACATGAGAACTATGTTAAATGGTTGCAGCATTAGGAAGGCTGAGAACCACTGCTATAGAGGACTTGAAGGCAGTCTCTCACAGGATGTCTTATGAGACTTGCGTCTCAGAGAGAGGAGAGCTTTCTAAGCAGGAGGAACTGCATGTGTGAGGGTTCTAGGTAATGATCCAGGATCTTAGATGAGTTTCTGAAGTTAGTTTGGAGAATTCTCCATTGCTATGAATACGGAAACTTGAGGCAGTAACGGGTTCAGAGTTTGAATTGGGAGTCTTGGAGATAGTTAGCAATGAAATTTCTGGGTGGTAAGAGATGATTAGGGGAGAGAGAGAGAGAGAGAGAGAGAGAGAGAGAGAGAGAGAGAGAGAGATTCTTACTCAGACCCAGGTCCCTCAGACTTGCCTCTATATTGTCCAGAAGGATAACGAGCCATTAGTTAAAGAAAGGTAGATGATCCATTTGTTACCTCCAGCTAGACATGGTATATCCATTGCCAGCTGAAATACTCCTCCCACTCTAAGGCTCATGGAATGTTGCAGAAGAGCAGGTAGGACGAATGTTAAGAGCCAGGAAATAGAGAGAAAGGCAGTCAGTGAAAACCATCTTTCAGACATGACAGCCAGTAGAGTCATGAGCTCACAGAAGCCATGGTTACTAGCACTGGGCCTGCTCCTCCTCAGGGTTGCCAAACTCATTGTACTTAACAGATCCTACATCATCGTTCATCACTAAGCTCCATCAGCCCAGGAAGAAGTGTTCGAGCCATGAGCCTGGAGTTGATGAGGATGCATTTAGACTCAAAACATAACGCTTCTAGGAATCAGTCTTTCGTGGAAGTTGCAGTTAGCTGCTGGCTATGCTGGGGCTTTTAGAAACCATGTATGCACAAACAGGACTTCTATTTTTCAAAGTCCCAAATTTTTTCAGTCCTAAGCTGGTTTTACACTTGGTATGTAAGAGAATGACTAGGAACTTCTGGTCTTCTAACCCCTACTTCCCAAATGCTGACATTATAGGTATATGCTACCATGTCTGGTTTTATGCGGTACTGGAGACAGAATCAAGCACTTTGTGTCTACTAAGCAAGTAGCCTATTGGCCTAGCTACATTGCTAGCCCCCATAAAAGCAACGTAATGTCATATCCACAGGCATTAGAAGCATGGCTATTGGCTTCTTTCTTTCTTTCTTTCTTTCTTTCTTTCTTTCTTTCTTTCTTTCTTNTTCTTTCTTTCTTTCTTTCTTTCTTTCTTTCTTTCTCTCTCTTTCTTTCTTTTTTATTTCTTTCTTACCCTTTTGATTTTTTCTTTTTCTTTTTGTTCTTTGAGACATAGTTTCTCTGTGTATCCCTGACCATCCTAGAACTAGCTCTGTAGACCTGGTTAGCCTTGAACTCAGAGATTCTACTGCCTCAGCTTCCACAGTGTTGGGATTATAGGTTTGCACCACCACTGCCCAGTTATTGGTTTCTTATATGGAAAAGTATATAGCCTTTGTATAAAAATTGTCCTTAATCTAAAGGCGTTTTGTTCTTCTCCTATGTAGTTGCCTCTCACAGAATCTTCTTGTAGCAATATGGAATCATGTGACTAGTAGGTTTTGGACCAACTACTGTTGTGCTGTGAAAAGCTTCCAAGACCATACTTGATTTGATATATGCAGCACATTCCAATGAACTTTGGCTTATTTTTAGAAATAGGGAAAAAGCCTACATACAAACAAGCAGACACCAGATTGTTCCATGTACTCATCCAGATGTGAAAGATGGGCAAAGATACAGATGGTCTGATAAATGATTGACAGGGTAAGGTGAATCTTTGCAGAAAAATATATTTAAATTAGGAAAAGATTCTCAAGGTATATGTTCACACTTCACTTGGAGGCTTGCAGTTTTCTAAATGATGTGCCAAGGTATTCTATGGCTTTTCAATAGTCTAAATAATTCCTCATTTTAGAGTCTGGGAATGGCTCTTTTTAGAATTGTATATATGGCATGACATCATTCTCTACATTTGAGTTTAGTATTCTCAGGCAACTTTTCTGTTTGGTTCCACTGTAGGCTCCCTCACTTTACTGCTGACATGAAGGTCATAAATGTAAGATAAATGGATTATGGGGCCTGACCCATTGGCATCATTGCCTACTGCCCACTTTGCTTGAGATATCTGAAATGACCACAGCAGGGCCTGTACGATGGCTTAGGAGGTAAGGGAGTATATCACAAGCCTCAAGACCTGAACTGGGAAGAGCTGACTACTTCAGGTCGTCCTCTAGCCTTCCCACACTCACTCTGAAGGTCTGCCTCAGTGAAGGGATGGTGTGATGGGGAGCAAAGGTCACACAGAGCTCAGCTGCCACATCATTTCAAATCCTCACATCAGACTTGAGAGCAAGTGGCTCACGTGGTAAATTATTCTCTCAGCAAAATCAATGGGATGGAGGTTCTACAGAGTTATTCCTTCAGCAAGTGCTTCCTGAACCCACAACTTGTAAAGGATTTGTCTGGGCAGTTCATCTGTTTATAGCAGCAAATGCATTCTGAAATTATTTACTCACTTGGAAAGTTTTTACACAAACTACAGCATATTTCTTAAACTGAGAAACAATATCTATTGTTTATTTATTTAACTCTTATGTTTAATTACTAAAAACACATGCTGGCATGAGTATACAGCATCCCTTGTGACATTCATACACATCTGTACACATTTCCCTTCTAATTTTATGTCACTGTAGAAAATTTCCTAGCTGTTCTTTTCCTTTGTGATACAGATTTGTATCTTTTTAGCTAGACTTGAGGCAAAGTTTCTATATGCTTGAGAGGACCCAAGCCTTTTACAGGTTTAAATGTCAAAGTTTTACAGCTTTATTGTGTCCATCTCCACCATCATCAGTCGTTCTTTTTGTTGAGGGAATATTTGCTCCTGGGGGAGAAGCTTTGCAGACATCTGGTCTTTGTGGTGTTGGAGGCTCACCACAGTTTTTCCCTTTTGTTATTACACATGATTTTATCCAAAAAGAAGAAAATGATGTTTGCATGTTCTTATGTGAGTGTGAAGGTCAGGAGACAACCATGGCTGCCATTACTTAGGTACCATCTACCTTTCTTTTTTCTCTTCTCTTCTCTTCTCTTCTCTTCTCTTCTCTTCTCTTCTC
>LOEQ01001281.1:236418-263009 GCA_001685075.1 Bramus lutescens
TCTCTTCTCTTCTCTTCTCTTCTCTTCTCTTCTCCCCTCCCCTCCCTTCCCCTCTCCTCCTCCTTCTTCTTCCCCCCTCTCTCTTTGAGACAGGGTGGCTTACTGGTCTAGATCTCACCTAGAAGGTTAGGCTGGCTGTCCAGCAAACCCCAATGATCTGCCTTGCTCTATCTTCTCAGCCCTGAGATAACAAGTAAATACCATCAAACTTGCCTTTTTCCTTCTTTAAACATAAATTCTGAAGATCAACCTCAGGTCCTTTTGCTTGCAATGCAGGCACTTCACTAACTCAGTTATCTCTTCAGCTTCATCATTTGAGGTTTTGACAGGTACACCATGTATTGCTATCCCTGAAATGGAACTAGAATTTCAAGCCATATCTGCTGCAGGTCTCTTTATAGGCCCTCTAATTCCTCATCTCTCGCACTACTGTAGAGCATATTTCTCAAGATCTGGAACTTGTGGAAGCCTGCGACTCCTTGTCTTGCACAGTAGCTAGTATTACCCTTAAGGTTTTGTTAATGTGCTCAACCTTTCTGTTGTATAAAATGCTCAGTGTGTCTCGTGAGTACAGCTTTTGGATGATGATTTTGCAGTGACATCACCTTTGCCCTGTTCCACTTAGTATTCACTAGGGACAGGTTACAACTTGCCCCAGCATGTCTTGACCTGTCCCAGTTTGTCTTGTCACTCCAGTCTGATCTTTAATAGCATCACATCAACTCATAGCTGTCCCAGTTTGGAAAACACAGTATAAGGTCACCCTACCTGTGAACAAGGCTCTCATTTGATGGTAGTGCTGTATGTGTTATTGAACCCCAGATAATATTATGTTTTTAAAGCTAAATTCTTTACTCCTACTAGATACTTTAATCTATAGTTTTATAGGCATTTGATCCAATCTGTTCAAACTGAATATGTTTGGATATTCTGACCTATTTAGTGTCATCTATTCAAGGTCCAAATTAGAAATCTTTGGTCACTTCTATTTGTCTATTTTCCTCATTCCTTGTGATAACTGTGTGTATCTTCTTGTCATTTCTTTATTCTTTACCAGGCTACCATTACCTTAACCTTTCTTTTGCAGTGATTTCTTACATATCATGTGTCTCTGTACTTTAATGTGTGTTCCAAACCACTCTCCTCCAGTGAGGAACACACAGATGTCTAGGAGACAGGAATTAGCATGGTGTCCTTGGAGTTGCATTGTCAGTTATTGTGGTTGGGTGAAGGAGTCCAGAGCGAGCCACAACAGAGGAGGTGAGCAGAGCAGAGATGAGCCCTCCAGGGTTCCATTTGCCATATAACGATGCTGAGACTGACATAGAACATTGCAGGGTTGAAGCAAGACTAGCAGTGATGAGATTTGCTTCCTACAAAGATCACTATGTGAATTTTGAAGAGAGAAGGAGCAGTGTCAGTGAATAAATTACCTCTTATTAGGGGTAAGGACATACACAGATGAAAGGGACATCTCTTCTAAGAGGAGAATCTGCACCTGTATGAGGGGATACGACACATAGACCCCTCTTTTCTTCAAACCTAAGCCATCTTTTCGAAACTCACCATGCAGAAACCTCACTATTGAAGATGCTGCCTTGAAATGAAGCCTACTGCAAAAGCTGGATACTAAGCTCCACTGTCATTAGTAAGTGAGTAAATGGCTGTCTCTCCCCCATGTTTTGCATCTGAGGTCCAAGATGGCTTTGAATGTAGATTGTGGGTCACTGAGGTCTTTTCTAGCTTGTTTATCTTATCCTTCTGTTTTCCTTTAGCACAACTCCCTCCTTGCCCTTGACTCATGTTCCTACAATAGAAAACAACTTCCTCTGTATGCTATTTCCCAGTGGGATTGTCTCTCCCTAAGGGCTAAGGCAAGTCTTGGTTGGTTTTGAATTGCTTAGGCAATTTTGAGTTTCAATACACATGTAGGCTGCGAGACCTTGCCCATTTTTTTTTCTGATCTCCTTAAATTTCAGTTCAAATTATCACCATCACCATTAGCCTTGGAAGGGATGATGCCTATGTCCCATTTAGGGTCAGGCATCTCATCATCACCATCGCCATCCATCATCAGTATCATTATCATCATCACCATCATCAGCATCAGCATTGGCATTATGACCATCATCATCACCATAGTCATCAGTATCTATGTCATGGGCATATTGTACAACTTAACTGAGATGTATATCTAAAAGGAAACATGGAATCTGGTGTATGAAAGAAACTCAAAAACATGTTCCTAATCATTAGCTTTTTATGGTTATGAGGTCTGACTACCTCTCACCTGCATCTCACAAGATAAACTCTTTTACCTTGTTTTCTGTAGATAACTTTAACATGTGCATTTCTGAAGTCAATTGGATCTAGTGTTTCTTTTAATTTCACTTTCTATTTTATTAAGGTACTGAATTGAACTCAATGACTATTAGAACAAAGGCATGAAACCTCCTAGCATGTCACCTTCCTTTCCTTTAACTTCAGTTAGCCATGCTGTCAACAGTGCTCTTCTTCAATGCTGTTAGAAATTTGGCAACTTTCTCATCTCTTATAGGGATCAGACATTCTAATAACTGTAAGGGGAGCAATGATCCTATGAGTAGTTGTTTAGAGAGCAGGTCAAAGTGTTAGTACCTGAATTTGCAAGTCTAAATTGAATTACTTCTCTTAGATTGAACTTCTAGCTAATGTATGAAAATGATATTTACCATTTTAACCTCCTTAAGAGAATGTTTTTTTCATACTTCTAATTTTTCTCTCTTGGGTTGACCGGAGCAAAATCATAAGATCAAAGCAGCTTTTCTCTGTCCTTAATGACCTGTAATAGCCGCATGTGATATAACACAGGTATTTACAAACTCAGCTATCCAGAGCATGAATTGGCCCCTGTTGTTTCCCTCAATCTTCCTCTGTGTCAGTTGGTATACCTGCCATTCTTCAGGTCTGTCTGTGGTAAGTCTGAGCTATTTTAACTGAAGTACAAAGAGCCTGGCATTCATTCATGCCATCTTTCATTTATTCAACTCAGACTTGTTTTGCACACATCACCCCTAGGACCTAATAAGAGTGCCTAATATTTTCACTTTGTTTTGTCCACAGTTATCACTGTCTACTCTAGCATTTGTTCACTGACTGCTCATCTCTCCCAGTCAGAATACAAGTTTTGCAGAGTAGGGCATTCTGTCTTGCTATGTTACTGTATTTTAGTGTTGAACGTGTTTCTTGGTGCACAGCAGATTGCAATTGTGTAGACTATATGAGTGTTGCCCAAAATAGCTAAAATGACAAGCAAGGTTATGAATGATGTAAATCTGTTACTTGGTCCTTCCTGGCCTCTCCTGTTTTGGGTTGACTTTTCTTTCTAGGATGTAGTTCTCAACATTCTTCCCCTACAGAGCTCAGGATTCCTTGATAACAGCTTTGATGTGGAATAAGGGGAACACTCCACAGCTGGTGGGAGTGCAAACTTGTACAGTCACTTTGGAAATCAGTATGGTGGTTTCTCAGAATATTGGAAATCAATCTACCTTAAGATCCAGCAGTACCACTCTTGTGTATATATTCCAAAGGATGCTCAATCATACCACGAGGACATTTGCTCAATTATATTCATAGCAACATTATTTGTAATAGCCAGAACATAGAAACAACCTGGTTGTCCCTTATGCAAAGAATGGATAAAGAAAATGCGGTACATTTAGACAATGGAATATTATTTAGCAGTAAAAAAACCCCAAATCAAAAAACAATGACATCTTGAAATTTGCAAGAAAATCGATAGAACTAGAAAAAACATCCTGAGTGAGGTAACACAGACCCTGAAAGACAAACATGCTATATACTCACTCATAAATGAATATTAGACATAAAGAAAAGGATGACCAAGCTAAAATCCACAACCTTGGAGAAGCTAGCTAACAAGGAGGACTCTAAGAGAGACATGTTTGGATGTCCCTGGGAGGGAGAAATAGATAAGATCTCCTGAGTAAATTGGGAGCATGGGGAAAAATATAAAGGGGTAAAGGGGAGGAGGAGGGGATCATGAGGAGACAGGATGGAATGATTGAGTTGAGGAGGGACAGCGAGGGAGAGCAAGCAAAGAGATATCTTGATAGAGAGTCATGTGATTAGGGAGAAATCTGGTGCTAGGGAAACTCCCAGTAATCCACAAGGATGACTCCAGCTAAGACTCCTAGCCATAGTGGAGAGGGTGCCTGAACTGACCTTCCCTATAATCAGCTTGATGGCCTCCCTAATAGTTAACATAGAACCTTCATCTAGTAATTGATGGAAGCAGATGCAGATATCCACAACTAAGCACTGGGCTGATCTCCTGGAGTCTAGCCAAAGAGATGGAGGAGGGATTAAATAAGCAAAGGGGTCAAGATCAAGATGGCAAAACCTACAGAGACAGCTAACTCAAGCTATGAGAGCTCATTGACTCTGTACTGACAACTGGGGAACTTGTTTAGAACTGAATTAGGCCCTCTGAATGTGGGTAACAGTTCTGTGGCTTGGGCGGTCTGTGGGGCCATTGGCAGTGGGACCAAGATTTATCCCTAGTACATGAACTGTTTTTTTTTGCAGCCCATTCCCTATAAAAGGATACCTTGCTCAGTCTAGATAAAGGAGGGAAAGCTTTGGTCCAGCCTCAACTTTCTATGCAAGACTTTGTTGACTCTTCATGGGAGGCCTTGCCTTTTCTGAGGAGCAAATGGAGGTTGGGTAGGGTGAGGTGTGGGTAGGAGTGGGAGGAGGAGAGTGAGAGGGCACTGTGGTTGGTATGTAAAATGAAAAAAACTTCCAAAAAATATAGTGGAAAAAAACTCCCAAGCCCACTATCCAGATGAATTATTCAAGCTTCCCTTAATATCTTCAGAACACAGTTCTAGAACAAGAGCAGAACATGCACAAACAATATCAATCTATTTTTGCCTTGAGATCCTTACAGTAGACTGAGGAACAATTCATTAACAGAATTGCAGTTTTATTGGTGGAATTTCAGACATCAGAATAGATGTGGAAGTGTCTTTGTATTAGAGCTTTCCTATGACTCTCAGATAGCAGAGTTGACTCTGTAGAGTGCCTCAGTTTCCATGAAAGTCCAAGTTTACATTTGGGAAGATGTGCCTTTCTCTTCTTGCATTGTCAGCATAGTGTACAGTTTGTCGCTAAAGGGAGACTGGCCATTCTGTCTGTTGGGGCTTGCTAGGGTCTGTGGCTTATTCAGGAAACACAGAGGAGTTTCTCAGAGAGAATCCAAGAATGTAACTTGTTCATCAAACACACTTGGTTTTCTTGCAGAATCCTTGCTTATAACAGAGTATGGGTTTTACCATTCTGCAAGGCTACAAGAAATGTTCACTGAATGCTGAGACAAATACCGTGAGACAAGGAAACATGCATTAAGACGATCTAAGAGGATTCTTTTCCATTGGTTGCTGTGGTGGGAGCCTCCCTCTAAATAGTGGAGCATCACTCCTGGGGCTGGAGTGATGGGACTCACAACCATCTGTATCTCCACTCTCAGGGGATTCAGTGCCTCCTTCTGGCTTCTGAAGCCATTGCATGATTGTGGTGCACAGACAATGCAGGCTAAATATTATGTACAAAAAGAAAGTTATTCTTCTTTCTTGTACATGGTCTTCAAGTGTGAACTGGTGCCATATCACTGTGTTTGAAGTGACACCCAGCTGGGCGGTTGTGGAGCACACATTTAATCCCAGCACATGGGAGGCAGAGGCAGGAAGATCTCTGTGAGTTCGAGACCAGAGTGGTCTACAGAGCGAGTTCCAGGACAGGCCCCCCCCAAAAGCTATAGAGAAACCCTGTCTTGAAAAGCCAAAACCAAACCAAACCAAACCAAAACAAACGCAAAATAAAGTGGCAGCCAGCCTACTGTAAAGCGACAACATGGTGCTTATGGTTCAAGCGTAGAAAGGAAAAGTGCTTTGCAAGATCTTGTTCTCTCAGCAATTTTTTTGTAACTAGATGACTGAAGAAGGGTGATAGTATGTCCTATAATGTTTGCAGATGAGACCATTTTATGGAATCAGCAGGCCCAGGACGAATGGGTTTTAAACAGATTGCTAATCAACAACATTATTTTTTTGTAACTACTGGTTTTCATTACAGTTCAACAATTTTCTGCTTTGTGTTTGAATCCAGTCAATTTCCGAGGTCACCCAACCCTGTTACTAGGGGTTGCTTGGCCCTCAGCTTCCTGTGAAGCTGCTAACAAATGCTCAGGATAAAGAAGATTACAAAGATTACAAAAGCAGGAGATCCTCATGCTATGTGGATAATCATATCCCAACAGTGAGGTGAATATTCAAAGTTACTGTATCATTATTTGGAAGGAGTGCTAAGTGATTAGGTCTCTCTCTCCCTCTCCCCATCTCGTGTGTGTGTTTGTGTGTGTGTGTGTTTGTGTGTGTGTTAGAAGATTTGCCTGTGTTGCTTAACGAGGACTGTAGGTTGCATTGAAAAAGAGGAAGAAACAAAAACCAACAACTGGCTGTCCTCAGGGCCTCCACTCAGTGAAGGAGGGCACTGTGGTATTTGGCTGATGTGCTCAAGAGGAGGTGTTTGGCTGGAGGATGCTAAGGACAAAGCAACAATTTCTGTGCACACCTTAAAGGCACCCAGTGCTTCAAGAGGTACCAGAGAATGTGTAGGCATTGGTGCTTACACCTTTGCATCTGTCTTTGAGGAAGAGGAAGGGCAGAGAGCCAGGCATGACGTTGCAGACCCACAATCCTAGCTACCTGGGAGGCTGACACAGGACAACAACAAGCTCAAGGGCTGTGGTGGCTGCAGCGTGAGTAAAGCCCAGCCTGGGAAACTTGAAATAAAAGGCAAAAACTAAGCGAAAAGGGCTGAGGCTGGAACTCAGTGGCAAAGTTCTGAGTGTGTAAAGGCTCGGGGTTCCATGTACCGACACTCAAGCCGACAAAACAACAGGAGGAGTTAGAGAAAGGAGAACTACCCAGGTTCAGTTGAACTACAGTAGAATAGCGACGGGACAATGAAAGGACTCAGGAAAAGGACACAGTGGTTCGGGTTCCCTCACCAACAAACCTTCAACTTTGCCTCTAAACAAGATGTCAAACATTGTTCATGGGCTAAGAGGGGCAATGTGAGTTCCTGATTGGAAGGACAGAGCACTTGGTAAAACGCTTACCTTACCAGTATGAGGACTTGAGTTCCACCCCCCAACCCACATAAATATGACAGGTGTCATGTCACCTCCCAGCCATGGGGAGGGCGAGACACATGGATCCCTGGAGCTACCTGGCCAGCTAGTCTGGGCTAGCTGGTGAGTTCCAGGTCATTAAAGGAGATGGGTAGCCTTCCTGAAGCTGAAACCAGGGGTTGTTCTTTGGCCTCTGCATGTGTGCACATACCTGTACACACGCCTGCACACACATAAAATGTGTGCACACATGTACATAAAGAGAAGAGGTGATCCCTGGCTGTAGTTTTTCCATCAAACCCAAGCAGGCGTTTTCAGAGACAAACCCCAGGTTGAACTTAAGCATCCACAACAGCTTCATGTGAAAGGACCGTTTACGGAGTGAAACACACTGCGCGGTAAAATATTAGTTTCTTATTACTTCTCGTGAACAGCCCAATAAGTAAAGAGCACAATGTGGGAGATGGATTTTCTACAAGATGGGCGGCGTAGTGCCGCTCTCTATTAGATTCCATGAAAATCAATCTGTAGCCTCGTTCAGCCTGGTAAAATTAGATCTAAAACTATGTAATTTTGTTTCCAGAGTGTTTTTCTCAGCCAGTGCCTAGCTTGAGGACACATAGGGATAAAATACCCTAAGTTATTACCTGCTCCCGTGTGCCTCTACAGGGTGAGAGTTGTACAACATGGCATGTTTCTGAAGGTTTGCTGACTGGGGTAAAAATCTTCCACAGACAATATGACTCCACCACCTTCCTGGTATAATGAGCCTCATTTCTCAGCCCTTTGCTTCACATTCTGCAGGGTTTGATACTAAAATGTGGAAAATGAAATCTACAAAAAAATTTTTCCCTCAGTCTTTCTCCTTCTTCTTTTTTTCCCCAAATCATACTAGAAAAGTAGTTATTTTGGAGATCAGGGCATATGGAGGATGTGGCCAGGGAAGCCGTGCTGGGCCAAGTCAGGAAAGGTCTGGAAACAACGGTGAAAACAGAGGCAAAAAGGGACTTATTATTATCACTTCTCTGAGAAGTTGCTCCCTTTGGAGATCTTGACAATAACCAAAAAGTTGGAAAGAGAAAGAACAAAGGCTTCTGAGAACACCTGGCGTGGGCTCTTAGCCATCTGGAAGAATTCTGCCATATCCTACTACCACACACCTGCCTGAGGCCTCTCCGTCTCACCATCTGGAGTCTACACAGCCCCGAGCACAGTGAGCACTATTATCAGGGTCCCCACTAGAGATGAGAAAGAAACCCACTGGAAGGGAAGCTTGTAGAGTAGTTAGTGAGGATGCTGAGGATGGGGCTTAGGGATTTGTGGCCCTGTTTTTAACTTTCTAACAAGGCAAAATCAACAGGAAACTGACATGACCTGCGAGTACCTAGGATCAAATGGGGATATATCTCTAACACATGGGATTATAGAAGAGATGTCTGTGGGGTTGAGGTGTGGCGCTACCCAGTTAACAATGAGGCAGGGATTTAATTGTACTCACATATTCTAGAAGACACTATTAATTTTAAAATGAGGGCTTATTCATCAGTCCTTATTTTCAGCTGCACTAAAGGGCCAATGAGTTCCTCCCACCTCAGAGAAGAAGGCCCAGGTTTGGGGTTGCAAAGTTGTTATTTGAGGTGTCATCAGCTCAAGGATAGTTGATGGTGGGATAGGTGCTGATCAGCGGCCCACTCTAGTCATAGGTCCTCCGCACAGACCAGGCCCAGGCTCTGAAACCCAACACAAAGATGTATACCGCAGACAGCACCAATCTATGGGAGCAGGAGTGTTACAAGGAGCAGACTTAACCACTCTAGGTAGTAAAATATGCATGAAAATAATTGTGTGTGAGAGAGACAGAGACAGAGAGAGACACAGAGAGAGTGACAGAGAGACAGAGAGGCAATTGTGCACCTATGAAGGTCAGAAGACAACCCACAGGAGTTGCCTCTCTCTTTCAATCACACGTAGAAACTTTACAATGGTTTCCAGGCTGGTCTGGGCTGACTACAGAACAGTTTGACATCTTTTTGGTATTCTCCACCATTTCATATAGATATACATGTCACCCAAGGAAGTTGATTTGTTTTTCATTAGAATGTTGTGGGGAGATCTATGGGAGTATTTTCCACCTTGTGCTTTAAATGCACTCTCAGAATGCTGAGGTCTATAAAATTAAACAGACTTCTTTACTGGGAAGGCTTTTTTAGGGTTAGAGAGATATGCAATTTGCTGACATCATTTGAAATATCTGAGACGGATTGAGCATGCAGTATTTCTTATGCGTTGGAATGCTTTCCATGAGCATCTCATTGAACTTTTGTTCCACAGGAGGAGCTTGAGAAATGCTGACCCATGGACCAACAGAAGACCCAGCCTGATGTCATTCGAACTGCCCAGTAGATATTTCCTAAGTAATGCAGTGGGAAGTTTACATTTAGATTTGAGTTGCTGAGCTCCAGGCTGAGGGGCAAGAAATGGAAAGCAGACTCACTTGTTTTTTTTTGGGGGGGGGATAAAAGTATCATGTGTAGACAGGTGGTCTATATAGAGAGGGGGTATATTCAAAAATGTTATTTATGAACAGTATGTTCACTGGCAGTCAGTGTAGTTATTATTATTATTATTATTATTATTATTATTATTATTTGCTAAGTCATGAAGGGACAGTGGTTTCCTACATTGTGGGGGGTTTGGTAGCAAACAAATATAGGATGTTCACTGAGAAATAGTGCTGTACAGATCTTGACCACAGGCAAAATAAAAACATTTATTTGTTTATATGACTCAAGTTATTCTAATATAGTTTCACCATTCACACTAAACACAAATCAGAAAATACGTCAGGCATTCCAAGACCAAGACAGCAGCAAAGGATTCTCTACAAAGGTCTGATGTGGGATTCCCCATGTTTGTGGGCATTTATAATCTTTGCTCATTAGCACCCATTTTCCTGCAAGTGAGCAGACTTCCCTTCCTCTGGGAGTACCCATTCCTGAGTTTTAAGTTACAAGGTTGAGCCAGACTCACACACTTCTCACCTCTAGGGGGAGCTCTGATAATCTAACCTACTCTGTCTTCTTGACCTTAAGAGACTCCGAAATTCACAATCTATACCAGATGGCACGATGGCGTCCTGTTTTTTTTTTTTAAATAATTAGATATTTCAAGGTGGTGATGTTGGAACATTAATCTAAGGGTGGGGTGCTACTGAGCACGACATGTCACTTGTCCCAAGCCTGAGAAACTACATACTTTCCCTGGTGGTTCTTTCACGGGTGGGCACAGAACTCAGGCTAATGCGAGTCAGACCTAGGGCTCTTGATTGACTGATAAGCATTCCTACTGGATGGAGTGACTGGATGAGTCTGGAGCATGTAACTTCAGGTTACTAGACCTTCTGGTTACCATGTGTCTCTAACCCAAAGAGTTGGAGGTGGAGGAAGACTGGGCTTAACCTGCCCCGAGCTCTGATTTCCATCCATCATTATACTCTGCTTCCAGCAGGATGCCAGCCAGCCCTGTTTCTCAACTCCCCAGTTCTGGGAGCCAAGACTGGTTATCTAACACTTGTGACCAAATTTATTCTGACTTATGTAATGCTAATTACAAAACTTCAATTTTTTTAAATTGGTTTCAAGTCCTTCATGGATAAAGTGAGAATCCTAATATCTCCTCAGGTTATCAAAAGGGCCTCAACTCCATTATCACTCCCCTGCCCTTATGTTGCATGAAACTGAGCATTTGCTTTATCTGGGATGAGAGTTGGAACCCATATTGAGATGCAGAAATAATTGCTGTGCTTGGTATTGGCAAGGTGTGGGCTGGAACCCTTCAGATTGTAATGTATTTTCTAAAGAACTCTTTTGCTGCCATAGTCAGTAAGGGGCCATTATCATTCATTCTCACCTCATTCATGCCAGAAGGAACAGACTGAGGCTGCTGCTTGGGCCAAGCTAAAATGAGCAGTCAGTTTGAAAAGTGCAGAGTCTTTACAAAAACACATGGGGACTGCAGCAGTCTAATATTCTAAGGGAAAAAATGGCTTCCTAGTCACTTAGCTCATTTGGAGATTAGCGATTTGGCATCTCCCTGGTTGCAGCGTGAGATCCACTCAGTGTGCTACAAGGCTTGTTCCCTCTTTAATCTTTCCACTCTTTCATTTAATGCAGTATTTCAGATGGTGTCCCTCCCTCAGGCTTTTGGAATATCCTACAAGCACCTTTATCAAGGTGATGATCATATTGTTCTCTGCAATTTCAGCTAATTTGGCTTCACAGTTCACTGCTACATCCACAGGATCACACTTGTGTTACTGTGACCCAATCACAGGGCTTCTGTTCTACAGATACTGACCTACTAGCTGCAACATCTCTAACATCCCACAGGTCCAGGATGCTGGCTGTTCTTCGAACTCATTGTGAACCAGGAACTGGGGGATCCTTATAAGCTGGTGAGATCCTCAGCTGGTGAAGTGTTTGCCTTGTTAGCAAAGAGACCTTAGTGTGGATTCCTAGAACCATGTGAAAAAAAGCCAAGCATGGTTGTACATATAATTTTAGTGCTGAGGGGTTGAGACAGGTACATGCCTAGGTCTTTCTGGCCAGTCTGCCTAGACTTTTTGGTACATTTTAGGAAAGTCAGAGACCCTGTCTCAAAGCTAAGACAGTACAAAATAAGATGGCTAGAGCCTGAGGAATGACAGCTGAGATTGTCCTCTAGCAGCTACTTCTATAGGTATACACATGCACCTTTATGTCTACATGCACACTCAGAAGTGAGTACACACACACACACAGACACAGACACACACACAGACACACACACACACACACAGACACAGACATACACACACACAGACACACACACAGACACAGACATACACACACACACAGACACACACACACACACACACACACACACACACACACACACAGTGGGAGAGAGTGAGGGAATCTCTGCCATTGGCACATCTTAGGAGTTCTGTGTTGACTAGGCCAAGAAATAACTTCCATGCAGGGAGCCCATTGTTTTCTCAATGACAAGCACTAAACGGCTTAGTTAATTAAAACACAAGCTTGAGCTGGAGGGACAGCTCAGCCATTAAAAGCACTAACTGCTCTTCCAGGGGACTCAAGTTCAATTCCCAGCATCTACATGAGATGGCACATGACTGCCTAGTGTATCAGCTCCAGGAGATCTGACGCCCTCTTCTGGTCGCTGACTGCACCTACACATGCAACAGACATCACAGACACGTACATGAACGTACACATAAATCAAAATAAGCTAAACTTTTTTTTTAAAAAAGCTAGCTAGTCCCAATAAGGATCATTTCTTCGAGAGAAAGAACTTTCTACCAGCCACTGCCTTTGAATTGGCCATAGAGCCTAGGCAGTTAGGTTAGAAATATTTACATTCAAAGCTCCACTAAATGATGTCTCTTCTGGGTCTGTTTAACTTAAGTGGATGCATTCCCAAGCTCATCTCATGGGCTGTGCCATCAGAGCCATAGCAGAGGTGTTCATCCCTAGCAGCTGCTGGCAAAGTGTTCTTCCAGCCAAATATACCGCAGGGACAGCAGGGGCTAGTGCTGGACTGGCACTGCTGGGGTTTGGCTTTTGGTTTTTTAATTATTATTATTTTTTATTGTAAGCCAAGGACGGCATCACCTTGAGCAATTTGGGTCAGGTTACACATTGTAGGGCATAAACTCTATTTTGCCCTTGCCCTTATCATTGCGTAGCTTGGCAGTCTCGAGTTTAAATGACAGCAAGGCGGGGTTCTGCAGATGGCAGAGACAGCACTTGTGCACGGCATGGGCTGGAGCTGCATCCAAACCCATTACACTCTAAACCTCTCCTGCTCATCTTGAACTACTTAAAACTCCAAGGAAGGTAAGAGCCAGACTGCTTCAGGCCACAGTTTTGTGTCTTTTGTTTTTCAGCTTTGTTAGCAATAAAATTCATGATCCTAAATGACCCCAACCAGATCCCCAAAGGCAATAAGATGAGAAAGATTTTTTAAAAATTCGAAAAAAACTTCTGGAAAAAAACTTTCCCCAGTGTCCTGAGACAATAATGGATGAATTCCCTTGACACCAAGTTTTTATTGTTTAGACCATTTGAGATTGTGTAGTGTGCTTAATTAGCAGAATGCTATGATCTGCTTTGTTTAAGTGAAGTCTCAAAAGATTCTTAAACAAAATTCCCACTGTATAAGCTGGAGTTGGGACCATCCCCCATGTCGTACACCATACCTCTAGGATTTCTCAGAGATTATGAATTTGTGTCAGAAATGGCCAATACCTAATGACAGATGCCAGTGCAAGCCCCATGTCTCAAGTCGTGATTCTCCTCACACCTTATTGCGACAGATAGTATTAACAGAAACAGTCCTAATGAGTATTTATTGCATATTGACTATGTTTCAAGAAAAATAAAAAGCATTCATCTACATGCAATGAGTCAATGCTCATGTCAACCTTTTGAGTTAACAGCAATTATTATTCTCCTTTTTTTATCCAAAAGGAAGTCAGGGCAAGAGGAGATTTAAGTAATATCAAATTCAGCCCAACTCTGGAGTCTTCTCATATTGAGAGATCTTTACATTTACGGGTTTTTTGACTCAACCCTAATTCATCATGACTATGAACACCTCTGAGAATAGTGGCTTTTATGCCTTTCACCTAGAGACTAGGCTACAAATTGTTGCTTTTAATTTGTGTTAGTTACTTTGCTTTCTCTGTGACAGAATTCTAGCTTCCAGAACAACTTAAAGGAGGAAGGATTTATTTGGGGGCATGGTTTGAGACTATACAGTAGTCCATCATGGTGGATCAAGAAACAGCTCAGCCAGGAAGTGGGGCTGACTATAAACTTGTAGCTCCACTTCCACATATTTACACCTGCCAGTGAAGCCTTATGTCCAAAAGGTCCAGCAGCTTCCCAATAGTGCCATTGGCTGATGATCAAATATTCACACACATGAGCCTATGCTGTGGACATTTCTCATTCAAGCCATTGCAGCCTCTGTGGTGGAAGAATCATTTTTTATCTTAATGAGCATCCTGAGTGATCAGCCATCATGTGGCCACTATAAATCTCATAGCCCAGCTGCCCTCACTGCAAGATTGATTAACCAACATGTCCTGGTTCCTTCTACATGCCAACCCATTTCCAGGTGTTCAGGGGCAGAGTTGTAAGCCACAACTTGTCCTCAGGACACATGCATTGGTAATCCCTTCTCAAGGGCTCAGAGTGATGCCTTACCACTGTATCTATTCCTATTTAGTCTTGAGCATTTGAGAAAGGTTGGGCATGGAAGTTGGCTCAGTGCCATATGTGGCTGGTAATGACAATTCACAAATGGTCATCTCCGTCAAGAACCTGCTTCCTTCTTAATTTCCTCAGCTTTCCTGAATGGATATTGTTGATTCCTTGGTCTTTCCTCTCATGGATTGTAATATCCTTTGAATTTTGAAAAATGAGCATTTAGGCCAACCACACATGATACAAGCAAAATGGAGTATTGGGAAGTTTAGGTGGGTTTAGGAGAAAAATGCAGAAATGTTTTGTCTTTAAATATAAAGAAGGTTTCAGGCCAGGAGGAATGCTGATGTCCTCTCTGAATTTCATGGAGGACACATGCTTTTTTTTAAAATCTTTTTAAAATTAATTTAATTTATTTTATTTTACATACCAGCTCCAGTTCCTCCTCCCTCCTCTTGTCCCCACCTCCCCTCATCCCACTCCATCCATTCCTCAGGGGGGGAAGCCTCCCTTGGGGAGTCAACAAGGTCTGATATACTAAGTTGAGACAGGACCAAGTCTCTGACCACCCCCCCAATCCCGTATCAAGGCTGAGCAAGGTATCCCACCATAGGGAATGGGCTCTCCAAAAAGCCAGTTCATGCAAACAGAATAAGTTCTGGACCCACTGATAGGTACCCCCCCCACACACAGATCAACCCATGCAGCTTTCCCAGCTGTTAGTCCAAAGTCAGTGAGTACCCAATAGCTCAGGTCTGCTATCTCTGTGGGTATCCCCATCATGACCTTGACCCACCTTGCTCATATGATTCCTCCTCCCTCTCCTCAAATGAACTCCAGGAGCTCAGCCCAGTGTTTGACTATGGATTACTACATCTGCTTCCATCAGTCACTGGACAATTAGGGTAGTCACTAATTTGATTATAGGGAAAGTCCATATCCACTATTGCCAGAAGTCTTAGCTGGGGTCATCCTTGTAGATTCCCGGGGAATTTCCCTAGCACCAGGGTTCTCACTAACTTCATAATGGCTCCCTCTATCATGATATCTCTTTCATTGCTCCCCTCTCTGTCCCTCCCCCAGCTTGTCTATCTTGCACCCCATGTTTCCATCCTCCATCCTTTCTCTTCTATCCCCTCTCCCTGTTTATTCAGGCAATCTTAACTATCTCCCTTTCCTGGGCCCACCATGTGTGAAGGATACATGCCTAAAGTAGTAATAAGTCTAGTGTTTGCAGTGTGGAGCCCTACTATATTTTCCTCTTTCAACACCCCTTCCTGGTTGTAGTTGGAGGCTGCCCATTCATTTCCTAACCTCCCAGACCAGAAATAAGCACTCTGAACTATATTAATTGCAACACTTCTTGGCCTATTAGCTCATGCTTCTCACTGGCTAGCTCTTATATCTTAAATTAATCCATTTCTATTAATCTGTGTATCACCATATGGTTGTGGCCTACCAGTAAGGTTCCATCCAGTGTCTGGCATCTGTCTCCTGCAGCAGCTACATGGGTTCTCCATGTCTCCACCTCTTTCTGCTCTATCTCTGCTTGGAATTTCCACCTTATTCTATTCTGATAAGCCACAATATGAAACAACTTTATTCATTAGCCAATAAAAGCAACACATATGCAGAAGGATTTCCAACATCCACCCCCCTTTTCTGTCTAAATAAAAAGGAAGGTTTTAATGTTAACATAGTAAAATTACATATACAAAACAGGTATCAGGCAAGAATTACAGTTACAATATTTATATTTACTTTATTTTTATCATAACTAAGAAAAACTATAATTATAACTATCTATTCTTAACTCCATCAAAGACCCCAGAAGGATATAATATTACCTAAGTTAACAAGAAGTGCATTATAAGCAACTCCCAAAACTCTAGAATTGGCAGAGACATCTCGCTGCCTGGGAAGACACCCAAAGTTCTTCTGTACCATTGGGGCATCCATCTTTAGCCTACAGGCCCAAAGTATCTGGCAGACTTTTCCATGAAGCAGGAAATTTCAAAGATAGTTTCGTCTATATTGGCAGTTTGCCAGCTACTTTATTCTGTGTCCTGCAGAATGTCTGACAGACAGAAGGACTTCCTACATTACCCCATCTCTATGAATCACAGTCCTGGCTCATGCCCCATTACAGGACTGAATGATGGATCCTGGGATTTCTCACTTAGAAAATGACAGATAAGGAGAGGAGAGAGAGAAGGTAGTGGGGACATCTCTCAAAATAACAGAATGAGTTGCAACTTTCCTTCGGGTATCCAGCAGAATGAGTGACCCATGCCCTGTGTGGAAGTGTCTTTTTTTCTTGGCTTCACAGCTTCACAAACTAGCAGCCATAAAGTCCACTTATTTTTATAACCGTGCATTAAATTAAATGTGTTATTTTATACAAGCACTTACAGAGCCCACTAAATACCTGTTAACAGCTCCCTTACTTCCTGACGTGGTAACAAGACCAGCTAAGAGCCCAGCAGATCTCCACATTGATTTTCTGTTTCTCTAACAGGGATGTTTGGCCTAGCTGGGAAGCATCATTGACTTTTAATTGTCTCTCTGACTCTCCTCTTCCTGGAAGCCTGGGAGGACGGGTCATAGTTGTGTGGCACATGTAGAGTCATTTGTCTCCTATAAGCGCCACCGAAGGAGACTTCTCAAGTGTGATGTCTCCTGGCACCTCTGGGGAGAGGTTCTCTAGCTGAGCAGCAGCTGTTTATGAGACAATATGCAGAATGAGAGACCATGAGACAGTCAGCCCCTAAAGAGATGTCTCCATCAAATCTCTCCCTTCAAGGCTCAAGGAACCCTGCAGAAGAGGAGGCAGAAAGAGTGCAAGAGCCAGAGGGAATGGGGGAAACTAAGGAAACAAGACCTTCTAAACACAGCATGGCTGATGCACAGATGAGCTCACAGACACTGAGGCAGCATGCACAGGCCTGCATTAGTCGACACCATATGGGGTTCTAGAACTGAAAGGAGACATGGACACATGTCCTCATACCTAACCCAGAGGCTATTTCCTGCTTTTAACCACTTGCAAATGAAATAATAGTTTTCTCCAAGGAAGTCTCACTGGGGAAACTGACCATTCCTAAGGTAGGCACTGAGCCCAGAATACAACCCAACAGAAGTCTTAGAGAGATTCTTTGTCTCACATATTATGGCTTCCAGCTTTCTGTAAATCAGGTTTTACAGAATGTTTTAGCCTATCTTTTCTCAAGAGACAAACATAGTAGCCAAGAAGAGGTTAATTTAATTTGTGTGTCTATGTTAGCACAGCAATTTAAATGAAATCGTGATTATACTTTATATGTCTTATAATCTTGGGTTTCCCCTCATTTAATATGTTGCAGATATTTTTCATTATCTAAAATACTTTCTTTAAAACATAAATTTAAACACACAGCACATTCAATTAGAAATATATATCAAAATATGTCTCACCTTTTCCATACTTTGTAACCATTTTTAGATATAATAAATATTGATATTCATATGTAGTTGCTGTAATACATACACTTTTTGGATACATGTACATGTTCTTATGTACGTAGGCACATATATGTGTACCTGTGTGCATGTACATGTGCGCATATGCATGTGGATGCCAGAGATAACTTCAGTTGTTATTTATTCCACCTTGTTTTATTCTCTTGAGACATGGTTTCTCTTTGATCTAAAACTTGCCCATGAGACTAGGCTGACCAACCAGAGAAGCCAGGGCTGTGTGAGTCTCCATTTCCCCAGTGCTGGGATTACAAGTGAGGGGCACCATTCTTGGCTTTAGAAAAATGGGCTCTGGATGAATCAAGCATCCATTCATTCTCATGCTGCAAAGTGAGCACTGCTTACTGAACTTTAGAATACATACTTAAAAAAATAAATTTATTTATTTTACACCCCTGCTGCAGTTTCCCTTCCCTCCTCTTATTCCAGCCCCCATCCTCATTCCCACTCCCTAATCCACCCTCCTCTGTTTCTGTTTAGGAAAGGGCAGGTCTCCCATGAGTATCAACAAAACGTGGCACAGCAAGTTTCAGTAAGACTAAGCACCTCCCCATGTATTAAGACTATGAATGACAACCCAGTATGAGGACTAGGGTCTCAAAATCCAGTAAAGGAACCAGAGACAAGCCCTGCTCCCACTGTTGCATATGTGCAGAGGGACTAGGTCAGTCCCATGCAGGTTCCGTGAGCCCTTATGAGCTCAGGTTAGTTGACCCTGTGAGTTTTCTTGTAGTATCTTTGACACCCCCTTGGCTCCTACAGTTCTTTCTCTCCCTCTTCTGCAGGATTCCCCGAGTTCTGCCTAATGTTTGACTGTGGGTCTGCATCTGTTTCCATCAATTGCTGGTTGAAGCCTCTCTGGTGACAATTGGACTAGGCACCAATCTATGTAAATACCAGAATATCATTAGACATCATTACATTAACATTTTTCCCTTCAGTCATGTTTGGTTCTATTCTAGGTCTCTGGGTCATCAACCTGGGTTCTGGTGCTCCAGGAAGTGTCAACTGTGGGCTGCACTTCTGAAAGTGTCTGGTTCTACATGGAGGGTCAGTGACCACTCCGGAAAAGCTTAGTCAGGTGTGTGGCCTGCACCGAAGAGAGATTTCATGAGTCCGTCTTTGACGGTCTTTCAACCACAGTCAACCGTCAGACACGTTCTTTCTCACTGGTACCTCATTAGAATCAAGTAGTGTGTTTGTCTCTTGGAGCTGCCTCATGGAGGCCACTGAGAAAGAATATTAACCACACTTTCTTTTTTCTTTTAGCTGGAAGGGGACCAGATAACAACAAATTAGTAACCCCTTCCTGTCTCTCTCCAAATTGATGAATGAGAGGGGATCAGCAAAATTGGGACATTCTGAAACATAATTCTTCTAATTTTGAACCCACTTAAGCTGTATCTAAGATGCTGTGAATCCAAAGCCAAGAATTTGTCTCTTTTCTTTCACCAGTAACTTTCTGACACATCCCTAGGTTAGGCTGTCTTTTGCGTGAAGAGTGGTCTCAGACAGAGATTGGGGATGGATGATGGATGCTGTTAGGAGTTAAGTGGAGCTGGTAGACTTGGGGCAAACTCTTGTATTGACATGTCTTCAAAGTGTTCTTTCTTTTCACTGTTGTTAAAAGCTTTTTGGGTAAAAAGAAGCTAACCATGCCCAGAAGTATTTATGTCTGCCTTTGAACATGCTTAGCATTCCCAGGAATGTATCTTCTATCATTCCTTCTTGACCTTAAGCTGAGCACGCTCAGCCAGTGATGTGCCTCTTAAATTGAGCATGCTGGGGAATGTTCCCTCCTCCAAAGTGTCTTTATTTATAAACCTATATGGCTTCCCTAAATAAAATCCCACATCCTTCTGAGCAGAGAGGAGGTTGCCTTGGAAATAAATCCTATGCACTTCCTACCTGGTGCAGGTAATAAATCACTCTCTTCTTTGTTATATCTTGCCCATTCTTGTTTTGGCTTTGCACTCACTGAGAGGCAAGTCCACTGAGTTCAGGTTACAATATTATTTGACCACAGTGCAAATGTGACCTTATGAAGAAGTGACAAATGTAGGAGACAAGACTGCTACTAAGACTCAGATGAATGCTTACTAACAAGGCTGCTGAGAGAATTTAGCAAGGTGCCACATACAAAACTCTTACAGAGTAATAGGTGGGCAGCAAAAAGCACTCCATCTTGAAAGAGCAGATGATTCTGCAGCAAAAGCTGTTCTCTAGTTGGAGGAAGTGGGCCACTGATGGCAGGCGTTGAAGTCTACATTCCTATCTTTTCTGGTATGCTAAGATGTGAACAAGTAGTTGCTCCCTGCTTGCACTGCTACAACACTGTCCCCCCAAAGACCTTCCCCGTTATGCTGGACTGATGCTTCTCAAACAATGAGCCAAAATAAACTCCTTCCATCAGTTTTTCTTTGTCAGGTGTTTGGTCACAGTGACAAGACAAGTAGCTGATACAAGCAATACTAGTATATTTCTATCTCACAACAGGTCTAAGTGCAAAGAATAAGTGTCTGTAGAGTGCTCAGCCACAAATGTGACATCTACTTCACATCCCCTTTCTATGGCTCAGAGACCATCATGGGCAACGGAATAGGAAGATTGTAGGAGCCAGGGGTTGGGGAGGACCAGAGTGAAATATAGTGTCTATTGGATTTGACAGGACTGCAGCACTTATGAACTCACAGCAGTTGTGGCTATGTGCAGTAGAGCTCTACAAGATCAAGCCAGCCAAAATTCTATCACAGAGTCAGAAGGTGTTCATGAACCCCTAACCTTGACTAAAGAGTGGACAATTAACTTTTGTGAGAGGAAGGTCAGTTTTCTTTAAGTATGTGACTCCCAGGAGGTTGACCTTGCTCCAGTGGTTGACCCTACACCTGATAACAGAAACTGGAGTCTATGGATTATTAAATTTAAAAAAAGTCAGGAAACAGGACGATAAGGAGGTGGTAGTAGATCTAGGAGGAGTAAAGGAAAGAATTTGGGTGAATATGGATACAAATATACTGAATAAAATTCTCAAAGAATTGATTTATGTTTGAAAGGCATATTTCTATTTCTTCATATTATGTGTGGCCCCCAAATTCACACTTGGATGTTTTGTGACTTAATATGCACTCAGCCAGTGGTAGCTATTCCCCTTTAATTAAAATAGCTAAAATTACATCTGAAATCAGTAGAGTAATTGCTGTATGTTTATGAACTCTCTTCCTTTTTTACCGTCCCATGATATGGCTCCTCTTATCAGCCCTGCCTTGCAAAGTAGGAACCTGGGGGATAGAAAGGTTGGTCCTACACAGTGAAGCCCAATTTCCTGAGGCTGCTGCCTCTAAAGTCAGTGTCCATTGCCTTGCTGAGTGGCATTTCAACTTTATCCTTGAACTGCTTTTAGGATGAGCACTGAACAAATTTATCTTTTTTTTTGTTCAAAATCCACACAAACTTCAATAAAAGCTGATATTCCAATTACGCAATCAATTCTGCCAAAACAAATGGAAATGCTTAGTGATATTCAGTAAATGTTGGAAATAAGTTCAGTTAAATAGGATTAAAAAAATTCCAGTCCAGTAACAGTGAGTCACATTGAAATTTCTATTCAATTCATCCTTAAAAAGTAACTTTAGATACTCACTATGTGCTGGGCTACTGGAAATGGGAAAGGAAGGGGCATGATTTGTCCTTGGGCACATTTGTTGGTGTCTGTAGGCAGATGACTATCATGACTATGGTGTGAAGAAGGGCACTATCATAATGTGGGAGGATGCAGGGATGCTATTGACACTCTATAGAGCTGGAGAGGATACCAGAAATCAAGAATGATCTGGGCCTATGGTGTTGGAAGGCCTTCTGTATATGTGTTTCTTTTAGTGGTTAATGAATAAAGAAGTCATTTGGAGCTATGGCAGGGCAGGATAGAGCAAGGGAGGAATTCCAAGAAGAGATAGAGGAGAACAAAAAGGTGGAGTCAGGGAGATGCCACGAAGCTGCCTAAGGAGACAGATGCCCTGGAACCTTACTGATAAACCACAAGCCTCATGATAAAATATAAAATAATAGGAATTGGTTAATTTAAGATGTAAGAGTTAGTTAATAAGAAACCTAAGCTATTGGCCAAGCAGTGTTGTAATTGTATAGTTTCTGTGTAATTATTTCAGGTCTGAGCAGTCAGGAAATGAATGAGCAGTCTCCATTTACAGGTACAGATGACAGTATGGCAAAATTGTAGGGACCTTGAAACTATAAAGGCCATAGCCCTTGTGGTTTGATTTTTTTCTAGATATAAAACCTCACAGGTGACAATCTATTAGTTCTCTTCTACAGACTGAGGATTATCTTTGTAGACATGAGGGGCAGTCCTTGGCAAAAAAACAGCTTGTCTCAGCCTCATGTTGGACAAACTTCTTCCATCAGGTCTTTCTGAATTCTCATAGGGTCTTGCCAGTTCATGTTATTTTAAGACCATCAGTAGTAGTCACATTGATATCTTTGTCTAGGATGCACAAAGTCCTGGGTTAAATCTTCAGCATGCCTAAACTAAGCATGGAGATACATGCCTATAATCCCAGCACTTTCAAAGTAGAGGAAAGAGGATCAGAAGTTCAAGATTATCCTTAGTTATTGAGTTTAGCCTGGAATACATAAACCCTGGAGAGAGAGAGAGAGAGAGAGAGAGAGAGAGGAGAGATTGATTTTATCTCTCACACAAGTACACTGAATTGTAGGAAAACCAAAGCAAAGATGACTTTCTTTTTTTAGAGGACGCAGTCTTACCTGATAGAGTGGGTCAACAGTGGCATAATAATCTCAGAAGGCCTGTCTGGGGGATCTGCATAAATTATGAGTGGTGTCAAGGTGTTTGTTCGCTCTGTGGTTTTATTAACACTTCATTATGTCTCTAAGAAGTTCTTATTATATAACTGAATGAATCATATTGTCCAAGGTTATTGCTCAGTTTACCTGCTGGAAATGGTGGTTTTCCTCTTTCATCACATGAATCTAAGTGTTAACCAAATGTGTGTTAGCATTTCACATTACATCGGAGGGTTCATTAGCTCTTACATCTCTGGATATGTGCTTTAAGAATTTTTAGATTAAAGATGAATCAAAGTGATTCAGTTCTGTAAGGTTTGCACTAGAGACCAGGGTCTCTCTGGACCTCATCCAAGTGTAAAATGTAGCACAAATTGCCTTTAAAAATTAATAATTCACCAAATCTTTGTACTAAACCCAGTCTGGCTTGAGAAGATAAGTAAAATAAATATTGTAGAGTCAATTTTTAATAATCTGTGGAATGAAACTTAAGCATAAGAGAAAACATTTAGCAATTAGGCAGCTGCATTAGGCACAGGATTAAATGTGAATAATAATATTTAAAGGCCCTATACCTTACCTGCTAGCAGGAATGGTCATTTAAAGTTATAATCTGGTACAGAGCAGAGCTCATACCATTTCTTTGTTTAATGAGCTCCTGTTTTGTGATTTTCATGTTTGAGCAGTTACTTTCATAAGAATTTCTACATCAATAGTTATGTGTAAGGCTGACAAAAAGTAGCCCAGACAGATACTTGATGGGGTGATTGACAGGATAGCGAGTCACTGAAAAATAATAATATAATTACGTTCTTCCCTTCCCTAGGCTGGTAACCAGTGGTTGGGTATATTTATCTAACTATTGAAGCAGTGTCTTTACATCTGAGAGGATTTTATTTTAAGAGTTTTATAAAATTGGCAGTGAGAGTTGATCGCCTTATCTGTATACCCCATGGAAGCTGGCCTTTGGGATACAGCTTTTTACAATGAGGAACACAGTCCCTGATGGGGGAATGGCATGTACTCATCTTCCAGAAAAGAGGAACAAAAATTAAAGGCATAGCAAATGAGATAGCTTGACTGAAAAATAGATAGTCAAAGCACAGCATTCTCTGAGTGTGAGCAGCAGCTTGCAGTCAGAAACATATGCTCTGCCTAGGCTACAGACACTGGAAATATAGAGGAGGAGGAGGCATGAAATGTAACTATGGAGAATCCTGTCAATTAACACCTGCCTAGAACCAACAACAGATTATGACATATCTTAAAAGACACAGTATGAGTAGGGGACACCAACTCCTACTGCTTTGCTAAATGGATATATTATTAAACTGCCTTTTAAATAGTTATGCTTATACCCTCAGATTAGTGCTACATTCCTCTTCATCAGAGAAGCTTCTTAGGGCTGTAGGTGGCAGTTAGCATAGAATCTCATAAGTGGTCAGAATGCCAAGAATAATGATGGTGAGGTGTTTGCCCCTAAATAAGAGATAGACATCACCCCTCCAAGACTGAAGGAACATTGAGAAAGCAGAAAGAATGCAAGGATAAAAAAGTATGACAAAACTATCTTTTGGACATAACATAGACTCATGGACCCATGAACTCATGGCAGCTGTGCCTCCCTGCACACAATTGGATCTATCCTCCATTCCACTTCAGGGTGGAAGAAAGACTCATGAAGTTCATACCTTGCTGAGGGACTATTGGCAAGCAATGGTTTCTGGGGGATAGGGTACTATTTTGTTCAGTAGTGTAGCTACTGAAAAACTGTTTATGCTCTTTCTAATAAATAAAGACTCATCTATGCTCATCTATCAAGCCTTGTGAAACTCAGTGGAACATACATACACACACATGCAGAACACAGCATGAAAGGAGGAAGGACCTTGTTGGGGAGAGAAAGGGTTTAAGCAGAAAAAGGAAGGGGGCTGAAAAGGGGAATGGGGATGAAGAAGGCGTGCATGGGACCTCCTTTTGCTACTTCAGACAATAGCCTTTAAGATACCAGCCCACTTGGGCGTGGTCTCTTATACTATAAATACAGCTGTAAAGACTGCGCTCTCTTTCTTGCTTCCAGCTCTCACTTCTGGCTGCTAGACTCTGTTTTCTGTTCTCCATTTGTGCAGAGGATTGTGATCTAGGACAGTGATCTATAAGTTTCCCCTAAATAAATAACCCATTATTGTATATAACTCTGAACTAGTGTGGGATTATTTTGTATTTTCCACCATCATCTGGTACTCGACCATGGGGACCAGTCCACACTTTTTGGGATGGGTCCACCAGCCATGTGGTGCTTTGGATCCTGACTCACCCACCTGTGTGGCTTTAGCCAGCCCTCAGACACAGCAGGCTGCTGCTCAGCACTCACTGGCTAGTGACCCACATGCCAGCCTACACAATCAAATGTTTCAATTGTGAAAGAATAGGACATCTGAGAAGGGACTGTAGATAAGGAATTCCTAAGAATAATGTCTCCTCTAGGAATAGCAAGAATAGAAGGACTCAGCCTTCTGGTATATGTAGGAGGTGTGGCAAAGGCCGACATTGAACTAATGAATGTAGGTCAACAAGAGACAGACAAGGCAACCCAGTACCACTGAGAAACTCCTTGGGGGTCCTCTTGAAGGCCCTGATGTCAGACAAGACCCAGCCATTCCCAGTCACTCTGGCGAACATGTCTCACCAGGAAAATTAAACAATTCAATGCCTATTGTAAAATAAAACATACTGTTCTGGATGATGGAATAGACCTGAAGGATGACTCAAAAACTCCAATAGAAAATAGGAAACATATATTTTGGCAGACTTTTATAAATGATCAAAGACCAAAGCTAAGAGTGTGTATAAATGACATGATAAATGAGGGATTACTAGACGCAGGTGCAGATGTGACTATCATTACTCCAGAATGTTGGCATCCAGATTGGCTTCTTCAAGAGGCAGATATTCAATTCCTAGGAATTGAAACCTTATCTCAAGTAAAACAAATCACAAGGTTGGTTGAATGCATAGGGCCAGAATGACATAAAGGAAGGCTGAGGCCATATCTAATATTGCAGTAAATTTATGGATTCATGACCTATTGCAGCAATGGAATACCCAGGTTAACATTCTTGTAGTTCCCAAAACTCATGTTTCTGGGAAGGATATTATAAAATATTATAAAAAGGTCACCATCCATTCAGGCTGTACAAGAACACAAAGCAACTAGAAAACTTTCAGAGGTACTAACAGCCTTGCTTTCAAACTGGTTAACAGAGAAACCCATATGGGTTACACAATGGACTTTAATGGAAGACAAACTGCAGGCTTTAGAGCAGCTGATACAGGAGCAATTAGATGCTCACCATATTGAAGAATCAACCAGCCCTTGGAATTCCCCTGTATTTATTTTCAGAAAGAAATCTGGAAAATGTAGAATGGTGACAAATCTAAGAGCTGTCAACAAGGTTATCCAACCTATGGGCCCTCTATAGTCTGGAATTCCTCTGTCTTTATTACCAAAAGGATGGCCTCTTATAGTTATTGAGTTAAAGGATAGTCTATTCACTATACCTTTACAGGAAAAGGATTGAGAAAAATTTGTTTTCACAGTGCCTACTTATAATAATTCTCAGCCTACTAGGAGATACCAGTGGACCATCCTCCCATAGGGAATACTCAATAGTCCCACCCTGTGCCAATACTTTGTAAATCAACCATTGAAAATAATATGCAAGCAATTTCCTAAGTCTATAATTTACCATTACATGGATGACATTTTGTTATCTGACTCAAATGCA
>LOEQ01001281.1:281168-301356 GCA_001685075.1 Bramus lutescens
TGGGTGGTATCAGGATGCATGATGTGCAAACCACAAAGAACGATTAAAAGTTTATTTAAAAACAGAAACTGAAAAAGACAAGTTATTTTACTGAAGAGGATATATAGATGACCCATTAGCGTGTGAAAAGATGTCCAACATCAGGAGCTGGTGAAATGACTCAGGAGTTTAAATCCCTTGCTGTTTACCCAGAGGGCTGCTTCCCAGCACCCATGTTAGATGGCTCACAACTTCCTGTACCTCCAGCTGTAGGGAATATTACACCCTCATCTGGCACACATGTATAAACAAAAATAATAATAATATTAATAATAATAATACATATCTTTAAATGAAAAAAGACATCTAACATCATTAACTGTTGAGGAAATTCAAATTAAAACTACAGTGAGATATTACCAGAATACTTTTTTATAAAACTAAGCATGTAACTAGCATATGATCCAGAAACTATATCCTTGGGTATTAATTCAGCAGGAAATGAAATTTATGTCTGTGAAAACCTGTGCATGAATGTTCCTAGCATCTTTATTCACATTAGCCTAGACAAATTAGCTGAGATGTTCTTCAATGAATGAATGGTTAAACAAACTGTTACATATCCACCATGGAATACCACTCAACGAGAAAATAGCAATGATCTATTTGTGTGGACAGTGATGTAGTAGATAAAGTCTCCAGGGAGGCTTAATCATTATAAGCCAGTCCAAAAAGCTTACATGATTTATGATTTCTTTTATACATCTTTAAAAATTGACTAGAAATGGAGAACAGGTTAGTGATTGTTGGGGGTTGTAGGGGAGAGGAAGTAAGCAGGTCTATTTGTTCAGAGACAATAGAAAGGATGCTTGTGGTTACAGGATGTTTCACATCTTGACATTGATTACACAACTTTATACTTGTGGTAAAATTCCACAAAACATCTGGATACACACACACACACACACAAAATTTAAAAGCTAGGGAAATTTGAGCAGGATGGGTGCTCTGTATCAGTGTCCATGTTCTAGTGGTGATATTGTACCATAAAATGCTATCATGGGGTGGGTAATTGAGTCAGGGATACATGTGATAGCTCTATGACACTTTTTTTTTACAATGTAAATCTGCAATTATCTTGAAAGTTTAATTAAGAAATTTAGTTAACTGCTTACAGGGTTATGTAGAATTTATGTTTGCATAAATTTCATAATTAAAATGATGCATTAAATCATGACTGCAAACTGCAATGGTGCTTCTGGTGTTGTAGTTGATGAATTCTCATTAACCTGCTGTAGGACAAAGAACTTGTTACCCAAAACACATAGGTGGCTTTCAAATAAGGTAGACTGAAACTTCAGGTTTGAACTATTTATTATGCATACAGAAATTCTGACTCACAAACAACCCATCCAAAACAAAAAAACAAAATAAAAAATCTGACTCTGTAAAGAAAACCTAGTTGTATATTTGTCTGTAGACTTGGACCCACCTCACACAGAATTCATGTGTGAATTCAGGCAAAAGTTGTTGCCCTGTCTGGCACATGAATGAAGCTAGCCTTTGATGGGCACATACGTGATCACAGCCTTTGTTAGTTTAGTGTTTTGTAACATCATTCACCATTCCTTGAAAAGAAATGCAAATGTAAAAGCAATAAATCAGGAATACTCTTGTCAATCTCAAAAAAATGATTTTCAAAACAAAGAAAATCCCATGAAACAAAAGGGAAACTTACATAGTACTAAAAGGGTAAGTCCACTGAAAACTTCTCACTGTCCTAATGTTTATATATCAACCAACAGAAATAAAAAATATATGAAGCAAAGCCTTGCATATCTGAAATGAAAAACAAGCTAGTCTACATTCACTACTCAGGTCTTAAGCCCCACACTCTCACTGATTTATACAATTTTTATATTGAAATTCAGTAGAGTTATAGAATAATTTAATACCATCAGCCAATAGGATCCAATTGACATGTATAAAATTTAACAGATATACTTATTTTTTAAGTTCTTTAGAACTAATATCAATATAGAACATATTCTAGACTATTGACCAAATTGCAGGAAATTTAAAAATAATTGAAATTATATAGAATGTGTTCATTGATCATAATGGAGTTGAAATAGAAATAAACAATAGAAAAATGACAAAACATTATTCTAGCACTCAGAAATTAAAGCACACTTGTAATGCACACAAAGTCTAAAAGGAAACATAAAGGAATAAAATGGAAGCATACCCTTTTAAGATATATATGATGTAGTTAAAGCACTGCTAACAGGGAAATTTATAGCACATTTAGTATTTACAAGTATTTGGTATAGCTCTAAAATTTCTACATCAGAAATGAAGAAAGTATCAACTCAATAATCAAAATCTTTTTCTTAGAACCCAAAAAGGCAGAAATGGGAATGGCTCAGTCTAGGCCACTAGTAGGTGTAAAGCTCTGGGTATGAGCCTCAGCACTGCCAGAAACAATCAACCAGTCAACTAGCTAGCCAACTAACAGTCAACCAACTGATTAACTGGCCAACCAACAAACCAACTTGCCAAAAACCCAACTAACTTACTAACCTACCAGTTAATTTATGAACTAACCAACAAACCAGGCAACTAATTGGCCAACCAACTAACTAGCCAATCATCAATCAACTAATTGCCCAACTAACCAGTCAAATGACCAACCAACCCACCAACTTACTTAGTTACCAACAAACCAGCCAACTAAATGGCCAACCAGCAAGCCAATCAATCACAAGGAAAAGAAAAAAAAAAAGAAACCAGGCAGAAGTGAAGGAATAAAGATGTAAGAAGAAACTGATGAAATTAATAACAGAAAAATAGGAAACCACAGAGGAAAACTTGTTTTTCAAAGAAAGCATGCAAGAATTAAGAATATCTTGGTAATATTGAGAAAGACAAAAAGAATAGAAAAATCATGAACATCAGAAATAGGTCATCATCACAGAATCTGCTGTCATTCAAAGGGCAAGGGAAGTGGAACAGCTTCCCATTCATAAACTAACACAGAAGAAATATATTTAGAGAACTAGAAACTAGAGAAACTCAGTCAAGACAGAAAAACAGTTAAATAAGTGAACAATATTGTTGGAGGAGGGGGCGCTTGTTTGTTCCAGCAGGTCAGAACCAAAATAATCACACAGAAACTGTATTAATTAAATCACTGTTTGGCCCATTAGCTCTAGCTTCTTATTGGCTAACGCTTACATCTTAATTTAACCTATTTCTATTAATCTGTATATCACCACGAGGTGGTGGCCTATCAGCAAAGTTTCAGCATGTCTATCTCTGGTGGCCACTCATGGTGTCTCTAAATCCGCCTTCTTCCTCCCAGCATTCAGTCCAGTCCCACCTCCCCCACCCCCACCCCGCTTACCTAACTAAGTTCTGCCCTATCAACAGGCCAAGACCGTTTCTTTATTCATTAACGGTAATCACAGCACACAGAGGGGACTCCCACATCACAGTATCTTTAGCTGAAAGAAAACCATTTGAGAATGGTTTCTTGTTCTTCTTTTAGACATTGTTAGTCAAGGCAGAGAGAGTAAGTCATTTGACTAAGATAACTTTTAGAAATAACTATAAGGGTCCAGGTTATATCCCAGGTCTGTCTAATCCTAAACCTTTATTAATTTTTTATAGGCCTGTCATCTATCAATGGCAACCAGGAATTAGTGCTTTCGATGGTTTAGCTTCACCATCAACTTGACTGGATTCAGAATGTCCTAGGAGACATTCCTCTGGGTGCGTCTGTGATGGTATTTCCAGAGAGGTTTTACTGAGGAGGGAGGATCTATCCTGAATGCCGGTAATATCATCTATGGGCTGGGATCTGCGGTAGAAAAATAGGGGGAAAGAAAGGTGCTATCAGAGTAGCTCCACTCTTGTGCCATTGCTTTGGGACTCAGGATGCTATGTGACCTCTGTCTCATACTCCTCCATTGTGCCTTCTGCCACCAAGGGCTGCATCCTTCTTAAACCATTTCAGAATAAAGTCCTTTTCTTTTAAGTTACTTCTTTACGTATTTTATCCTAGAAGCAAGAAAGGTAACCTATACAGTGATGCTGCCCCATCATATCAAAGGGGAGATCTCTGGCAGAAAAAGACATGAAAGTTTGGAAACTATACGGAGATAATTCAAAGGTCCAGAAGTGGTGTGTTATTTTTAGGAAATAGCATTCCCTCCATTAAAATGACTCCTTCAGAACTTAAAGAGTTCTGTCAATAATAATACAAAGTAAACTTAGAAGTAAATCAAATCTCCCACTAGAACAAGCCATGGTCTATCTAACATCAGAACTTCATAAATGAAGTCCTTACTTATCAACATCATCAAAGGTGAAGATTTTTAATTACTCAGCAATTTGGTGCATACTGAGCAGATACTACAGGTCAACATAAATGTTCAATAATACTGTGAACTAAATTTTGTTTGGAATCAGGAAGAAAACAGAAGTATCTTAAAGCGGATGTTAGAGAAATTTTGAATATTGAATTGACCCATTTGAGTCAGAGTAATATGATAATGAGAGAAAATTTAAAATGACAAAAATGTTTGGAGGTAGAGATATAGGCCAGTGTTAGAGGACACCTCCAGCCTCGGGAGATGGCTCAGTGGACACAATGGTTGCTACACAAGTCTGAGGACCTTGGTTTGTACCCCAGAACCTGCACAGGTAGACAGGATAGTGTGCATTGATTGCAAACCCAGTGCTCATATAGTGTGATGGGGGCAAGATAGGAGAAATTAGATGCTCATGGGCCAGCCAGCCTGGCATAAACACCAATAAACAAGAGAGCCTGTCCTAGGCAAGACATAAGGAGAAGATTTACACTTGATGCTGTCTTCTGACATCCACATGTATGTAGTGATTAACCACATGTATGTGGTGATTAAAACGTTCCATATCAATTCTAACTTGAAAAGGTTTTATGTATTCCTTTTCTCTTTGTAAATAGTATGTCTTAGAGAGGGCCTCCCCTCCCACAGGTTTTATCTTCGTCTAGCTTCATGGATGAGACAACCAGAGCCACAGGAATTTGAAAATACAGTGGACCCACCTGGGAGGCCCTGAGAATAAAAACTAGGACACTTTACCCACAGTGGATCAAGGCCAGGGGAATATCCAGCAAGAAATGTCCCTGAGCCAAAGTGAGGTGGAATTAGAAAGGTCTGATTGCTTTGCCATGCTTTCTTTCCTTAAGGATAAGGAGGTTTGGCAAGCTATATTTTCTGAGAAAGGTGTATATATATCATCTGCCTACTTCCAAGCTTGGAAGGGGCTTTCCCTACCACATCTTCCTGAGCAGGATGCTGGGCTGACTGCTCTCAGGGGGACAATGATGAGAGCTTCTGATAGGGGAGTCCAAGTAGACCAGTGCACAGGACCTAAGTCCAGACTGTGGTGCCATGTCACGTCTAGAGGCAGCACTTCACAGTGTTTCCCTAACTCTCTAGCTCTGACATCTATTCTACCCCCTCTTCCATTATATTCCCTGAAGCTTGGGATGTGGATGTGGGTAGAGATTTGTTATCTATGCCCTATTAGGACCTAGCTTTCATAGTCACTTATTCTTCGCACTTAGAAAAGTCATAACAAGTCTCTGTATTATCCATTGCTCACTGCAAAAAGAAGCTCCTCTGATCAAGGTTGAGAGCAGCACATATATCTGGAATGAATTGCTAACACAGTCGTGCTGATTTGAAAGGTAGAGTTCTCAGATCCTTTCCTCTTCAGCAAGTTTAACATGGTGCTGTGTGGAAGGGAGAATGGGAACCTTAATATCTGCGCTTTAAGGTTGTGAGTTTCTGACTTTAGGGGAGGGAGGTTGCAACCTGTGCATTCCAGCTTGGCCTCTTTTGATCCTTTACATTTGGTCCCTTGCAGCTTCAACTGCTTTCTCCTGAGCAGTTTCTTACATTAAAAAACATTATTTTAAAGAAGCACTTTACTGATTTTTAGTGATCATGTTTATTTCTCATGCATCAGTGCTAGTAAAGCCTGCCATTTTCAAGGTAATTATGTCTAGCTTCCTATCTGGAGCTACTCGCAAACCATAATATAACAATAATGTGTGACAGTGCTGGGGCTAGAATCCTTTACTTTTCCTATAATACTATTCCTATAGTAGCATGGATATTATAAACACCATTACAAAAACCTAATAAAAGCATCAGGATCATGTAATTCTTGTTTTATAAAATTTTCTACCTTGTAAAGCTTTTAGGAAATAAAACATTAAAATATGTTAATGCACACAGATAGATCTAAATTTCCCTTGGGGAGAAGCGACTTTAACTGCCATTTCAGATTTTACATTTCTGCTCTAAACCAGTGATTTCATTTAAATAAAAAGATCTTATTTTCTATGATGAAAATTCAGCCGCTTCGTGTAACCCTGAAGCATCTTGATTTATTATTGACTCTATCTCTTTCAAGGAGGATATTTTTCTCAAAGACTTATAGGAATCCTTATATTTCTTACTCTTTGGCATTTTCTATTTAATCTCACCATATCTGTGTTCATGCTAGTTGGATAAAAAATTCGGAAATTGTAGTGGTTACATATTTGGATAAATACAATTGTAGGAATTGTTGTATTCTGTTCACCTGAATGAGCCTGTCTACTGTTTGCCATCAGCTTTTTTAATGGAGGCTTTGAAGCTTAAGAAGCATCTTCAATGGGAAAAATGAAGGATATTGTAACAGTAATTTTTCATTGCCTCTAAAATATGTAGTTTGTTAATATGTATTTTAGTAATTGCTTTAATATAATATGTAATAAAAATATTTAATTTATATTTGTTGCTGAAGAAATCTTATGTTTATTCATACTTGCACATATACATATAACTAAATTTATATATGTATGTATATCTGAGATTATAAGTATATGTATATGTGTGTATGTGTGTGTGTACAGACATACTGTTGCATGATTTTCCCTGGGGCTACAGGAACAAATGTCTATTTACTGAGGAAGAGTGTCAATGACAGATGAAAGAAATAATTTCTAGATTGGGGAAACAGTGAGTTCATCTGGATTATTATCGAAAACAGGGAGGAGGGGTTACTTACAGGAGCATGGATGATTCAAAGACATCTAGCTGCTTCATAGAAAAGCTCACAGCCATGTGCGTGATGACTCATGAAGATTGTGTTTTTGGAGCTTACTGCACAACTTGCAAGCAGCCCCATCATAGAATTGACTCCTCACAGTAATTTGATTATTGCTTTTATAATTCTGGTGAGGGGCCTCAGGAGTCTGGAAGATTTCTAAACTTCCTGAACCTACTAAGTTTCAGGACCTTCCTGAGTCTAGTGGTCTCCTCTCTTCCCTTTGGAAAGAAATGTGTCAGCTCAAAGGAAAGAGCAATAACATAGCAAAGTGTAGCTTTAGTTTATATATAGTTTTAATTTTCATATTCAATTATAGTTCTTGTATATTTATAATAATATATATCTGTAAAATTTACCTGTATTTATAATGTGTATTCCTAGAATTGCCGTTTTAGTTCACATATGTTTTATAAAACTGTATTGTAGAAGCTACTCCTGTCAGAGCTATTTCATTCATGTGCAGACACACAGCCAATGATTTATAAATGATATGAATAGGGACTTTATCTGAAAAATTGTATACAAGCTGATCTAAAGGACACAGATAAATGTTGTATGCATTTAAGAAAGTTGAGCTGAAGGAGATGAATTATCCCAGCTAATTGGAAAATGACTAATAGAAAGAGCTGTGTTCAGAAGGGAGGGGTTGAAGTATATCCAAGTGTTAGGAGAAGGCCCATAATGGAGAGACCCTTTGAGAACAGTATTTACACAGGAATCATGAATCTCCAGTGAAAACCAGAATTTTACGATGGAAGATTAACAGTAGTAAGCATTTTTGGATTTGACATGGAACATGCAGAAATTAGTAAACAAACAAACAAAAGGTGAAAATGTGTCAAAGATAAGATGTGTATTATAATTTTAATTAATAAGCTGAAATCACCCTTTGTAGTTATAAATTAATTTTCTGTCTCTTGAATATTTTTGATCTGAAATGTAACTTTATGGCCATTTATAGTTCAGTATCATTCATGCACTTCTTGTGACTCATGAGAACTGAGATTTCCACAGGTCCTCTTTTCTCCTCTTGTCCTTTCCTCATATCTCTTTCCTCTTTGAATGAGGCAGAGTAGGATGGTACCAGAGCCCCAGCAGAATAAACATTCTGGACTATTAGTATACGCATCAGCATACTTTCAGTTCGATGAGGCAATCCACCACACTGCACGCTTACCCAAGAATTTAACTTATACTATTTATGAATTGAGCACAACCAGGTTTACAGAAACACACTGAAATTCAAACTGTATTTCAACATTTATTAGTGAAATGACACAGGGTTAGTAGTTCATTTGTAAACCTCATGGTATTAATCACAGCTAATATTCTGTATCTTATGCTTTTTTTCTCCAATGCTTGGTTGACATTCATTACGATTTTCATAGAGGGTTTAGTTTTTTTTTCTTTGGAGGGGGAGTACCATATTTAAACTGTAAGAACCCTGACTTCATATTGCTTGCTGAAGCTGCAGCTCATAAAGACTTTACCAAATTGTGGATCAGTTTCCGTGCCATGATGATGAATGACACCAGCTATCTATTTTATTTTCAGGTTGAGTTCCTGGTTTCCCACAGTTCAATATGTAGCCCATTTTAGATGTGGCTCTTTGTTGGTTTATTACAGTATTTTAGATAGATATGAATTTAATCTTAACTGTAAATATTTATCTATGAATTTTTTATTGTTGCATAGAAATTAGTTGGAGACCAGGCGATCAGGCTGTTTAAAATGGAGTGATGAGGTCCTTAGGAAATCATGAATTATGAGGACTGAAGTGAATTTTTCAACGTTTCTCATGCTTCAGATGAGACATCGAAATACCTGACAAAAGTGATGTACACATCTCACACCAGCCTTTGCCAGGCCTCGAGGGGAAGAGCCTGCAAACTGCAGGAGCGTCTTGTGATTACGCTTGCTTTGCATGTTTAATGACAAGCCACTCACTTGGTGGTGTCAGCTGACTTTCCTAAGAACAACTGTCAGGTAGACCAGATGTCAGTTTTTGCATCTGTGCAGTAGATGCCTAGTTTTGTTTGTTATTGGGAGATTAGTGATTCCTTTCTCTAATTTCATTTTATTACCAAATTTAAAAAGTATATGGTAAACTGTTTACAAGGGAGGAAGAAGAGAAAGAGAAAAATTCCAGCAAATTGTTTTTTCCCAATAAGTTAAGTTGTCTGGAAAAAAATTGTTTTCTGGGAAGGCAATATTTCTGTCTGCTTTTTCAATTTTTTTCTTTCACTTGTACTGCTTTTGACATATTTTTTCCAACATCAAAATGAAAGAAGTATTTGTGTGGCTAATCTTTCACAATAAAGAGGTAACTTTTCAGAGAAAAGGTAATGCATAAATTCAATGTTTTTATATGTTTCTTATATTTTTGGAGGACCTTTTAAATTAAAAACATAGTAATAGCTGGCATAATTATTATAACTCTTTTATACACATTATCTAAATGAACCATATATTTAATTTTTCCTACATAGTAGATATTACTTTTTACTCATACAAGATCACTCAGAAAGGGACCATTTTTGTTTATTTTCATGACATATTGTTATATTTATTTTTCTTCTATGACAATCTATCAACTTTGTGATAAGTTTCTATAAGTAAATGTCATAAATGTTCAACATATTAATATTAATCAACATTGAAAAACTATTTAAATAATTTCCAGGTTGAAGCTCTAAAGTTATAAATATCTTATAGACATTTATGAGGGCAATAACTTTTGATTGTACAAGATTTGGATAATTCTGATTTTTCTGGAGTAGCTTAATATTACTCTGATTTCCTCACTGCTCTCAGTTTTCTTAGAGAGACCACAGCAGAGTTAAGGTTTCTCTTCTGGGTGAGTATCATTTCCTAGTATCTTGTCAAATTCCATTCAAGTTATATCTTGTCTGTGACACCACTCCTAAACATCACTCTGGGGACTTACTTGTTGGTCTCAGTTAGTCTAAACCTCAAGTTTTCTCTGTGTTATTATGTGTTAAAAGCTTCCCATTTAGATATTAAATGCACATTACAGGCCTGGGTGAGGTAATCATGCAGTTCCTCATATTGAACCAATAAAGACAAACCGGGAAATCAAATGTGTCCATAGGACAGTTTCTCTGTTGGTTTGAATAATGATCGCTTCTCCAAGTTCTCCCACAGTGCACTGACAATAAGCATTTTATAATACACAAAGACCAGTAGCTATCATCTTCAAAGCAAGGCACAGACTACTTATGAAATTAAACATTAATAAGAATTCTGTCAGGTAATGTATTTCATACACTAAAATTACAGAACAAATAAAAATTTAAATGAACTTTTTTGTTTCTTGTAAAACTTGGAAGGAACACTAATGGAATTCTGACCTAGAAAAGAATAGGAGGAGCATGAGATGGGCAAAGGTATAGCCATATCAACCAGGTGGCTAACAACAAAGCAACAGAATGAGAACAAAGAAAATGTGATGGATCAATCTGACAAGTTGGACAACCCAACTAATATGGATGATAGCAGTAAATTATGTTTCCCTAGAGACTTACATATAAAATAGAAAATGAAAAATTTCTTTAGCAAATATGGAGGCACAGAAATATACCATGATGGCAGGAAGATATAAGTACTATTACCTAGCTATCCATCCATCCATGACATGTATGGTCTCATGAGTGAATCACGTAATATAAGAATATACCAAGTATAAAATAGATTCATTCTATTACATATCTAATTCTTTAGTTGAGGAAATTAAAAGTTACCAATAGCAGAAGAGAACAAACTTTCAGCAGTATTAATGTAGACTGTCAGGTTGAGAGAAAAAGATGGGCTTAAGAAAATCTGATTAGTTAACTGAAAGAAAGTTTATTAAAGGTGAGAAAAAATATTTTTCTCCACATAAAGAATAATTAAGAGGTACAATTGAGAAAAACTCTGGAATGGATCATTCAATATTTTAAATGAAAGATAAAATGAGGGAAAAATTTGGCCCTGTTGTTGGGGGACATTATAGGCTAAAATGGAATCTTGCTCTTTGGGTAAAGCTTACTCTCTATCTAGTAAGGTTCTGTTTTCTAGCAGGTTTATCTACTATTTTTGACCAGGCTGGTCTAAAACTGACCACATACTAGTCACTGGAATTTAGTACAGTTAGAAGAGTGACTAGAGTGGAGTGATGACCAAGTAAACATCAATGAAATAATGCATGTGTTTTCATAGAACAGGACAAGAAGTTTAAAACTATGAGTCTTTGTGGTCCTACTTTTAGGCTATAATTATCTTGGAAAGTTCCTTTGAATCTTAGTGTCTCTATTTCTGAAATGGAAATATGCTGTGGGAGATAATGCTCTTGTACACTGTAAAGATGTGTTACTCATATTTTTTTTTTAAAAAGATGATTGACCAGTAGCCAGGTAGGATGTATAGGTGGGGCAAGAAGACTAGAAGCTTTCTGGGAAGAGGAAAGGCAGAGAGACACAGTCATCTGCTAGATGCATAGGAAGTAAGGTGAGAATACCATTCTGAGGAAAGGTAGCAAGCCACATGGCTAAACATAGACAAGAATTATGGGTTAATACAAGTTGTAAGAGTTGGTTGATAATAAGCTTGAGCTAAGAGGTGAAGCAGCTTGTAATTAATATAAGCCTCTGTGTGTTTCTTTAGAACTGAATGACTGAGATACCCCACAGGACAGAAGCTTCTGTTTACAAATGACACTCAACATTTGGCAAGAATTTCTACAGAAAGTCTGAGAAAGCTTTAAAAAAAAGGCTTTAGACAGACAAGAACAGAGTCAAGGGCAGCTTCTCAGTAGCTGTCTTTTCTCTGGTGGGCTTTGTTTGCTAGAGGCAAGTGGAGGTGCGGCTCCTTTAAGAGTGGCTTCCTGATTCATCTTTAGCTGCAAAAGCCTCACAGCTCTTTTAAGAGGCTCTGGCACCAAACACATAAATGGTGTTTATGAGCAGCTGTCATTATGCTTCTTGGTGGTGACATGGATCTTGGAACTCCACAGAGTTGGGGCAATAAACATGATTCCCACCAGTACCTCCACCATGAAGCTAAACTCTCAGAAAGCTAAGGAATGGGGTGGAGCCAGCCACCAAACCTCAAGTTTTAACCCTAGCTGTGCTGCTTAGCAGATTTAAGACTCATGTGCTCAGAAAAAGATAGAGATATACAGTAAAGATTCAGGCAGAAAAAAAACCCGTAAAACCTTTAAATGGTTTACAGTACACTTAGAAATATACATAGGATTGGGAGAGAAAAGGAAAGAATAGAGAAAGTCATTTAAAAAAATAGAGTAGCTGGGTGTGGTGGCGCCTACCTTTAATCCCAGCACTTGAGGGGCAGAGGCAGACAGATCTCTGTGAGTTTGAGGTCAGCCTGGTCTGCAGAGTGAGATCCAGGACAGCCACAGATACACAGAGAAACCCTGTCTCAAAAAACCAAAAGTTAAAAAATAAAAATAAAAGAAATAGAGTTTTAAAAAGTCACATAAAGATGAAAAATACAAAGAGACTCTGGATACTGTGTGTTAATTAATTGTGTTGTCTTTGAATTGTTTAACTGTTGAGGAAGGAGCAGCTGCTGCTGAAAGACATTTGATTATAAATGTTGATGAATTAATCCAAACTATATATTTTGAAAATGCCTTGACTTCAAAATTTAAGTTAAAAGATATGTTACTTGGAGAAGAGGTTTTGCTTTTGTTTCCACAGGAAATAAGAGGCTTTGGATTCATTCTTGGTTAAAAAAAATAAGGTTTGATGAAGGAAGACCCCTCTGAAAAATCTCTGATAGGAGTGGATGGCCCAGATTATCCAACATTTCAGAGAACCTCTGTTGCAGTTTCCTCTGAGATCTACATGAAGAAGAGGTTCAAGGCTGCTGGTTGAGATGATCCAGCCTCACAGAATATTTCAGTCAGGACTTGACCATAATCCTAAATTTTCTTTGAGTCCCCATAAGATTATCAGTGTCCCCAATCAGCAAGAAGTTGTCTAGAAAACAATGCCCACATTCCCCAAAAGATGGATTATAGATATTTGTCTTTATTTAAGAGGGTTGATTACAAGTTGTTATGGATAATGGTCAGGAAAAAAGCTAAACAAATGAGATTAGATTTAGTGATCTTGTTTTGAAAAGAAAAAAATGGGGAAATGCTGTGGGATAATCTTGTACACTGTAAAGATTTGTCACTCATATTGGTTTAATAAAACACCGATAGGTCAATAGCCAGGCAGGGAGTATAGGTGGGTCAACCAGACTAGGAGAATTCTGGGAAGAGGAAAGGCAGAGATACTGTCATCAGCCAGATGCATAGGAAGGAAGATAAGAAAGCCTTTCTGAGAAAAGGTACCAAGCCACATGGCTAAACATAGACAAGAATTATGGGTTAATTTAAGTTTATAAGAGGTGATTGATAACAAGCCTGAGCTAAGAAACCAAGCAGTTTGTAATTAATATAAACTTTTGTGTGTTTGGGGGATTGAATGACTGTGAGCCCGGGCAAGACAGAACTTCTGTCTACAGAAACGTAGTTGTTATTATTATTATTACTACTACCTCAGATAATTATAATGAGAACAGGCAAAAGTTGTTCACTATTCAAAGAGTACCCAAATACACTGAAGGTAGTAATGAAAAAAATAAGGGTCCATCTTTATTGAGCACTTACAATGCAGCAGTTACTTTTCTAAGGATCCTGCTTATATCAATTCTGTTTTCTAAAGATTCATTTTTATTTTTAAAAATCATACACATGTGTGTGTATATAAGTAGACACACAAATGTGAGCTTAGGTGAATGTGAAGCCAAGAAGATTGCACAGGATTCTCTGGAATCATAGGCTGAAATCATAAGCTGTTTTGAGCTTTTTATTTAGCATGGGTGCTGGAAGCATAGCTCAGGTCCTCTCCAAGAGCACTACATACTCTTAACTGATGAGCCAGTACTCTCACATCTAGGTTCATTCTTATAAATGTAAGACATTACTGTTTGTTCTGCTTTACAAGTGAGTAAAAGGGGATTTTTTTTGTATGATTATATAGTCATCAATGAGGCATTGGTCCTAGAAGATCTGTAGGCAAGTAATGTCACAGGGACAGCAGCATTGGGTCACCTGGAATCATGTACCATCATCTCTCAACTGAGACCCAAGTCTTTGGGGGAAAATTATTGGAACTCCCCTAGTTTGTGTTCATACTTTTTTTTTTTTAAAAAAGATAGTGAAGTGTAATCTACAATGTTCTTGTGGGAATGAAAATCTTAGTTTGTGTGAACTTATTTACTACAGTGCTTTATATACTGTGGATTCTGAAAAATGTTGTTTTCCTTTGTATTTATTCAAACATTTTTGTTTTTCCCCCTTTGGAAGGAGTTACTTATAGTCAGGGAGAGATGAACTGTCTTAGAAGATTTCAAACTATGTGATTTTTAAATGTTCTGTTCCATTTTTCTTAATTTAATTACAACACTTGGTTTATTGAAGTTCATGATTTCATTAGGGAAATATTTGAAAATTCATTGTTTAATCACTTAATTGTAAAACATGAATGAAACTTCTTAGTTGATTATAGTCAGTGACTAATAGTTTGATTATAATTTTACATGCCAGATTTACCCAAAGCATTTTAGTGAGGGATTAAATTATGACTTTAGGATAATCAGGTCAAATGGATGCTACTTTGGGCAATGCATGAAAGAAATTAGACAATATTGAAGGAATTGCTTTATAATAGTTCTAAAACAGAGTGCTCAGGGTTCTGCAAATATTTGAGATTTATTCTGGGAAAATAAATTGGCTTTGTTGGGTTTTAGGTATTTTTAATCTCTAAATTGGGATTTTAATAACTGTTTTCAAAAGATGAGAGGATCAAATGAACTTGGCCCTCAGGTATTAGAGAGAAAAATGGCTGTCATTATACTTCCAATATGTAAAAACAAAATCAAATAAGAATATGGAGTCCTAGCTACATAGTCGTTTAATTTTTAAGGGAGGGGAATTATATGTGAGATCATTTGCTACAGTTTTTGATTAATAGTGGGCTTGATAACTTGTTTTCTTATGTACTTGTTCAATATTTTTTGAATTTATTCTTACTCTTTAAATTTCTGGCTCATACTTAGCAGAGTAGTATATTATAATTTTGAGGAAGATATTGATTGTTAATTAAATTATGAGAAAACCAATTATAAATATAGAAAAATGAAATTAGATGTAATGGGACATTTGATCACAATGTGAAACTCAAGATTATGTTAATAAATTCAACCTTGGTTCAGAGAGTGGAATCGGAAACTAGTTGACAGGAATTAACCAGAGAGAGAGAGAGAGAGAGAGAGAGTAGAGAGACACTAGGAAGATGGATAGAGAGACACATTGGAAGAATGGAGGGACTTGGAGTTTCTTGGTATTTTTGTTTTGGGATGGCTGGAGAGACATTTTCTTCTCCAGCCAAAAAGGAAGTTTAGCTGTTTGCTTTTCAACTTCTTTGAGCTAACTAATTTTCAGTCTAACATCTGATTCCTGAGTCTTTATTGGTAAATAGAACAATAGATAATTAAAAGTACATATGTCAGAGCTGGGCTTAGCAAACCAGAAGTTCAACCAGGTCACTGACTGAGTGGCAGGGTGTTGACTGAAGGACCATGGGGCCACAGACAGTATTTGAAATATCAGTGGATTCAGTTGCATTTGCTAAGCTGATGGAAAAGACAACAATTGGATTATCATTTTCCCGAAAACAAAAATCAATTCTAGGTATTAATTATTTCAGAAGGTTATAATCTATGCAATTTTCAAATATTCTGTTTTATTCTTAATTTAATTGTGATTTGAGGAAAAGAACATTAAAATATATGTTAAACTTGGTGTTTTGCTTTTTAAGTGTCAAGGTGGAATAACAATCATATTCTCCACAGTGATTAATGTGCTTAATATAGATGTTGGAAACACACATGGGAACTTTGTTAGAAAGTTTGTATGGAAATATCTATGAGGAGGTCCGCAGAGGCTCAGACCTGGGTGAGTTTTCCATGTTCATAAAGTGAAGTCAACTGTGACGTAAGACATGGAAGTTTTGAGTTCACAGAATTTTGGAGTTTCGAGGAAAGTGCTTTGTTAAGTGGTTAGCAAAAAGAAGGAATGCCAAGTCTCTCTTCTTGTCATGTTGCTTCCAGTTTCCCTGAAAGCAGAAAGAACAAGGACACATGGAAAGCATCAGAACGTATGCCACATTTCTGCACAGGAAGTGTGAGGTCCTACAACTTGACCAAATTTAGCCTTTTATATGAATTTCATATGAATCTGGAAATGATTTAAGAGAATAAAGAATAGATCACATGATTCCATTTCTGCCCCAGTCAGACAGGATGTCTCCCCAGGTCAATGGAATACATACTGTGCACCTGCCTTGCATAATCAAGACTTGTAGCTTCAATATGTGGGAAGTGAAGATGTTACATTAATCTAAGAAGCTGAATGAGAACTGTTTGCCCAAGTTCCCTACTGATACACAACTGGTTTCTGAAAACTTTCCTTAGGAAACACCTGAAAGGAACAAATGAAATGGAAGTGGATACACTGAAGCTAAATCTTGGAGGATGGCACAAAGATGGCAGATGTGAAATGGATTTGTGGAAAACATGCAGAATCAGACAGAGCTAAGGGTATGAGTGAGTCTAATATTATGTTGTATAATCTGAATTTAAAACACATTTATACATGAAAAGAGAGCAAAGTGGTAGAGAAAAGAATGAACAGGTAAACAAAGTGGCAACATAAAATTTATGAATGAAAATACATTATAATTTTGAGGGAAGTATCAACTACTAAAAAATTCTGAAAGACCAGTTATCAATATGGAGAAATGGAATTGTACTTTTACTTCTTATAAATATAAAAGCCAAGTATAGATGGGTAGAAGATATACATTTGAAATGAAAGCTATTTGGAATTTAATAGAGTCTATGATGTTTAAGAGATAATCAAAATAGCAAAATAAAGGAAATGTAATAATCTGACTTCATTAAAAGTATAGATATCTCTCCTAAAGAAAGTGTGACTATGAGGAATGCATCTCACTATACTAAAGGTTACCTGTGAGAAATCCATAGCTAACATTACATCAAGTGAGGTGAAACATAAAAATCTGTGACTAGTCAAAGCAAATAAGCAGAAAAATTAAAGATGAGGATACTTTGATACCTGACCTCAAATTATACTGTAAACCATAGAGACAAGAACAGCATGGTACTGACATCAAGGTGGACACATCAAAGAAGAGACTATAATAGAGGACCCAGAAATAATACCACATAACTAGTATCCTAATTCCTGACCAAGTTAATCAAGACTCACATTGGCAAAAAGACAACCTTTCAACCAATGGTGCTAGAATAAAGGATATCCATATTTATAATAATATATAATAGCCATATATAATACAATATTTATATTATTATAATAATTATTTACAATAAAGGATAACCAATTTATAATGAAATTAGATCTATATCTTTCACTCTGAATAAAACTCAAAATAGTTGAAAAAAATTTTAAGTTACATAACACTAAAACTTCCAAAAGAAAACACAGGGGAAATACTTCAAGGCATAGACTTGAAAAACTTTCAGGAAAGTACTCTTGAATAGCACAGGGAATACCCCTAAGAACTATCAGTTAATTACATAAAATTAAATAGTTCCTGTGTGGTAAAAGAAACAATTACCTGAGTGAAGAAGTAGCCTAGAGAAAACTGTTGGCAACTGCACACCAGATGGGTGAGTGGTGTTAATATATAGAATAAAGAACTATAAACTTTAAACATCAATCCTGAGAAACCTGGGTATATGCAGATGTTACTGGCTTTGAATAAAATGTACATATTTGACTAACCTGTAACCAATAATTACCTTTTAAAATGGCAGAACTTAAGGGATCTAAAGAAAGAAGAACATGTAAAATGGAGGTATATGTCAGAGAGCTGAGAAGGATTAGATGGAAGAACAAAGGCTCTACATGAATGTGTTTGCTCCATGTGAAGCTCCAGGAGTATGAGGCTGAGTGACGACCCTGCAACAGATGACACAGCAGGTGAGCCCTCTTCATCTCCTGGGAAGGTCAAAGGCGCCAAAACATTTGGAAATAATATCCAAAGTATTTTGCCTACTGCAAAACTTCAAGGACTACTTTAATAAAAAATTTAATGTGGATCTAATATAAAATAAAGCATTCACATGGATCTTGAGGAGTTAATGCCTGTAGCACGAATAATAAAAACCCAGAGACAGATATTGGGGTTCAACTTGAAGTTCAGAAAAGCAAAGCAGCCAGGCACTAGAGAGATTTTACCTCTAATAAATCCTCAGACTGAAAGAGGGTTAGTTCTTGTCTCGTCCCACCTTATATTCCTCTCTAGTGCTGGATTAAAGGCATGTGACTCCCTAGTACTGGAATTAAAGATGTGAGCCAACACCACCTGGATCTGTTTCTGCATTGATCTTGTGTAGCCTAGGGTGACCTTTAACTCAGAGAGATCCATCTGCCTCTGTCTCCCAAATCTGGGATTAAAATTGTGTGACACCACTGCCTGGCTATTTTTACCTTCTGGTTCTCAGGCAAGATTTATTTATTTCCCCTTTTTGTATAAAATAATAAGGTTATAAGTAATATAAGAAAAATATATACAATAAGACAATAACTATATAAAATATACACAGGCAATAAATGTATCAACAATGTCTAGTGCATTTAGATTTGACAGATTCAGAGAAAATACTCCATATCTATCCTATCTTGGTGAGTTCAAAGTCTTGTACCTAATTTTATTCTATTATAACTTGCATTGCCATCCAAAACTATCTTTTGATATCACTTAACCTTATATGATTTACTTTTTTAGTGATTTTTTTCTGAGTCTTGTAAACAATGAAAACTATAACTATCTAGTCTTCAACTACTTCAGAGATCTAAGAAGGAAATAATATTAACTGAATTAGTAAAAGTATAAACAAGTGACTTCCATAAAATGTGAGAAAGGACAGAAACAGCTGGCTGCATGGACAGTCATTACAAGTTCCTCTGAAACATTGGGTCATCTATCTTTAGCCTACAGGCCTAGAATATCTGACAGACTTTTCTATGAATCAGAGTTGTTTTTTTTTTTTAAAGGCCTGCCTGCCTTGTGTGTGCAAGGTTTAGCAATCACTCTCTTTTGTGTCCTTGCTTGTCCCATTAGGACAGCATACTGTCAGCAGTTGAAGCAAGGTCACTTTCTTGCCCAGTGGCATACTTTTGTCACAGAGGAAAAAAAACTCCATGTGGAGGTTCTTTGATGCCCATCTTCTCTGCTGCCAGGAGCAGATATGTCTCATTGTCATAAAAAAGAAAAAAGAAACTATGTTATTAAAGCACCTTAAATGCTGTATTCTGTAGCTCTCTGAAGTGTTTGAAGATGAACTGTCTTTTTAAAATAAATCTCTGTTTGACCTTGAAAATATACCTAGTGTGACTACAAGTTTGATTGTAATAGGTGACTAATTACTAACCTGTACTTCCTTATTATCCTAAACAGTTGGTAATAATAACTTTCAAGGACTAGAAATTTGCATTACATTGTTAAATTATCTGTATAGGTATAACACATTGAACAAGAATAGAAACATATGTACAGTCTATTTTAACAAAAATTGATCTCAAATTTGTATCAACATACTAAATTTGTATACAATATGCAAAAGTCCAATCCAATGTAAAACATTTAAAACTAGTAGTTGCTTTCTAAAAATAGATTCAGTAATCTACCTTTTTATCTTACCATAGCTATATCTCCCCTTTTTTCTTTTTCAAAGTAGATTTTACCATTTTATCCTATCATATTTGTATCAATCTGGTTTGCAGAGTGAGTTCCAGGACAGCTAAAGATACACAAAGAAACCCTGTGTCAGAGAAACCAAAAATTAAAAAGAGTGAAAAAATGATGTAGGAGGGTCATCTGTCTACGTATTACTTTCATTGGTTAATAAAGAAACTGCCTTGGCCCTTTGATAGGCCAGC
>LOEQ01001281.1:301471-312683 GCA_001685075.1 Bramus lutescens
CTCCCCTCAATACTACAAAAAAAAGCCACACAAAGATAGAAAATTCATAGAGATTCTGGATACTGTAAGTTATTGTGTTGTCTTTGAATTGTTTGACTGCTGAGGAAGGAACAACTTCTGCTGAAAGACATTTGATTATAAATGCTGCTGGATTAGTCCAACCTATAAATTTTGAAGATGCCTTTATTTCAAAATTTAAGTCAAAAGATAAGTTACTTTGGAAAAGAGATTTTGCTTTTGTTTCCACAGGAAATTAGAGGCTGTGGATTCATTCTGGGCTAAGAAAAATATAGTTTGATCAAGGAAAACCCTCTGAAAATTTTCCAGTAGGAACAGATGACCCAGATAATTTAATGTTTTAGAACACCTCTGTTGAAGTTTCCTCTGTTCTACATCCAAAACAGCTTCAAGACTGCTGGCTGAGATAAACCAGACTTTCAGAATACGCCAGTCAGGACTTGACCATAATCCTAAATTTTCTTTGGGTCCCGATAAGATTATCAATGTCTCACCCAATCAGCAGTAAGTAGCCTAGAAAACTATGCCTACATTCCCAAAATATGGATTATGGATGTTTCTCTTTGTTTAGTATGTTAGTTACAAGTTGTTATGGATAATGGTGAGGAAAAAAACTAAACAAAGGAGATTCAATTCAGGGTCTTGTTTTGAGAAGAAAAAAACAGGGAAATGCTGTGGAATAATGCTCTTGTACACTGTAAAAATTTGTCACTCATATTGGTTTAATAAAACATTGATTGGCCAGTAACCAAGCAGAAAGTATAGTTGAAGCAACCAGACTAGGAGAATTCTGGGAAGAGAAAAGGCAGAGATGCAGTCATTGTCTAGAAGCAGAGGAAGCAAGATGAGAATGCCTAACTCAAGAAAAGATATCAAGCCACATGGCTAGCTAAATGTAGACAAGAGTTATGGGTTAATTTAAGTTATAAGAGTTGGTTGATAATAAGCCTGAGCTAATAGGTCAAGCTTTTTATGATTAATATAAGCCTCTGTGTGTTTTTTGGTACTGAACATCTGCAGGACTTGGTGGGACAGAAACTTTTGTCTACATATGCCTACATGTTTTGTCTACACATGTCTACACATGTTGCTGTGTGTGAAATATCTGATTGAATCAACTAAATGGAGGAAAGGCTTATTTTGGCTCACGTTTTGAAAAAATTTCCAGATGTCCTGGTGGCAAAGCAGGGGAGCAAGAGGGGCTCAGAGCAGCAGGAGTTATGCAGCCAAGGTTGTTCACACAGCACAGGCCAAGCAGTAGAGGAAACAGATAATAACCAGAGGCAAATTTTTAAAGACCCACCCCTAGTGACCTACTTTCATCACCCAGACTCCACTCTTGAAAACTCCACAGTCTTCAAAATAATGTGTCATTGTGGGAACTGAGGGCTTAACACAAGCTGGGGGGAGACATTTCACATTTAAACTGTAATAATGAGATGCCAAAGAAACGTCATATTTGCCACTGGATGGTTTGGACCTCTCTTTGGACAAAGAAGAGTTTACATTCACTACCTGTGCTTGTCAGTTTTTTGAGAGTCAGTATCAGTGACCCGTGGACCCAAAGTTGTGGGTGGGCATGATGATGTCCACCAGAACACCTGTGCTATAGAAAGAAATGGACCAGCTGTCACATGCTGCACATACAGAAATGTGGCACCACATATCAAACTGACTTAATCTAAATGATTGCCTTAAGCCTTAAAACCAGAAAAACATTTATGTATTAAGCTTCAGGCACTTGAGTCTCCAGTTGTCAACCTTAGATGATTTATCATTGCTGTTATTGTTATTGTTATTATTATTATTATTATTTTGCATGGGAGCCTGATAGTAGATGCTGATCCAGCTTACTGTTGGACATTTTAAGCCCATTTTCCTACTAAGGATGATATCCTACAAGGATGATGTACATATCATTCTTGGAGCTCTGAAAATTAACAGAAACTGACTGAATCTGCCAAATGACCTGAAATATGACAAGACACAATGCAGGATCTGTTTGTTTCTATTAGTTAGACTTCCTATCCAGGTGAACTTTATGCCACACTGGGCCCAGCATGTACCATTATTAGCCTCATGGGGAAGTTTTATGCTTCATTTAAAAAGCAAAAGGAGACCAGACAGAAAAACAATACAAAAACAAACAAGAAAAGGAAGGTGGTGTGCCCATTTCACAAATAAATTGCATGAGATGTTTTAGTTCACTTATCTGGGCTCAGGGGAAGAACAGGTAAATAACTCATAAAGAATATTTGCAGAGTACTCAGAGAAAGATGGACTCATAATCCAAGGAAATAGAGTCTGGGAGATTGATGTGGAGGATTTTCCAACTACCCAACTTTCAGTCACTTAGAAGTTCCTCTCTCATCTGAACCTTCTTTAGCTATCATCCCTGACTGGTATCTCAGTCAGATTTCAGATTCTTTCCCACAGATAAAACTATCTTTATGCCTGTATCACATTGCATATGCACAGTCTAGTCTCTCACAAACACTAAAGAAATAGTCCCTGTGAGAAACAGGCTTCAGATCCAAATCAGGACATGCAAGCATTAATACACTGGTGTTTGAGGGTATATTATTTTGACTATTTATAGTCTTGAGTCCTTTGTTTTCTGGATATGACAAATTATATTTAACCTGAAGTGATCTCCTTTTTCTTTATATTTCTTTCGACAAATGCTTTATTTCAGGGGCAATTAGCTGCACACACACACACACATACACAACACAACACACACACACACCACAACACACACCCACCACAACACACACATACACACACCACACACACCACACCACACACACACACATACACACAATCATCAGCAATGATCACTTTCCATTTCAGTACTATGACTCACTCATTGTTTCCTTTTGACCATCATTCTTTCACTTCAATTTTTCATTCTTGTAGCCCAGGTTTCCTCCAGATACAAATGATCTGCTTTATCAATCTATATTACTCAGGTTCCCTCAACTACTGGGTTAATGCAGGGCAAATTTGTTCTTAAAGTGAAAAATTCCTTAAAATGTCTCATACCCAGTGCTCCGTCCTGTTTGCCCATTTCTGCCCCAAACTTCACCTATGACCTATATTGGCTCTTGTTGATATTTTGTGGTCCCCTATACTAGCAGATCAAGGAACATCGTATGCAAAAGATTCTTGCAAAAGAAATCAGAGCCCCATACAAAGAGAAATCACACAAGAAAAGCCTAATAGTGCCCACATAAAACTTTATGTAACTCCCAAGGGGCCTTATTATTAGGAACTAAAGGTTTTCTATTATGCGAAAGGAGGAGACTTCTTAGTGCGCTAGCCTCAGTTTTATGCAAAGTCATTCCCACAAGATTGAAATATAGTATCTCCAGGTCCAATTTAATCTCTATTAGGCAACTCAATGGCTAAATTAAGAACTTTATGGATACCTAATTTAGATAAACATTTAACTATTAACCTCCAATAATGTCATCCCTTCAGTGAGTAGAAAAGAAAACATCTGGGTGAGTTCAATTAGCCAAGGGCGTGGATGTAGAGGTGGCTGCGGAGCCCGTGCATTCTAATTGTGTCTCATTGACCTTGCTGGGAGATTTCAACCATGAAGGAGGCGCCCCGTTGTCATGACACCCCAAAGTAGATAGACTCTGCCTTTGTGTCCAGAGCTTTTTTGGGGGCTTTCCATGTTGTCTGATAAGCAAGTGAACGGGGCCCCTCTCAGTCGTTGTGACAAAGAAATTCTTTATGCACGGTCTCAGTTCTAAGAGACTCATTTATTTTAGAATAAACCATTTTTTTGCTCATTATTATTCTTTATGTGAAAGACTTCAATCATTTTTAAAGGTAATTGCTTGGGGGTTTGTCTGCTTTCCTTTCAGTGGCCTCAGTGACCTTGCTCTCTTCAGCAGCTATGGCTGCATCATTGTGTTCTAGGGTGCTTGAACATTGCTCAAGTATCCATCCTTTGTCCCCACTTCTCCCACATTTGGGGGTTATTCAGCACCAGTGTCCTCCTTTTGACCTCACAGTGTATCACATTCCTATCAATCTTCTTCAGTTATATCTCATTATACCAACACCTACTTTTGGACAGTTCTTTTTATTCAGTATGTCTGGTTCTCACCATGTAGATGTGATTGAAAAGCCAAAGAAACAGGAATGGGCTTTTTTCTTTCTTTCTATTTTCTCTAGGAGAAATTTCCAAGATGGAATCTGGATGTGGGGAACTCTATTGTGGAGGTGGTGATAGGCATTGGCGGGAGTAGAGAAAGGTACTGGAGAAGTAACAGCTGCCCATTCAGAAGTGTGGTTCCTGGGGCTTTGGAAAACTTAACAATTTACCTTAGAGTTGCTCTAACCCAGAGGCTAGAAATTTGAGCTGTTATCTACCTCTCATTCTTCACTAGTTGAAGACAGCTGTCAGAGGTGGGGGATAACAACCCCTGACACCTTTAGCTTGCTGTTCAATCATTTCCAAATTTCACTCATTAAAATTGTTTGCAGATGGAGGCTCCTGGGTGAAGGGTCTTGGTAAGTGTTGAAGAAGCTAACAGTGTCTTCTATCTGCTGTCATGAGACTGCTTTCAGGAACTCAAGGGAAATATTTATGCAGGAATGAAGAAATGGATAAGCAGGTAGGCGTCCATAATATTTAAGCAGTGGACCCTAGTTTGGTTTCTAGCATCCACACCAGGCAGCTTATAACTGATAGTAAGTCTAGTTCCAGGGAACCCAACACCCTACGCCTCCGCAGGCACTTGCACACATATGATATGAATTAACTCACATAGGCACACACACATGCACATACACAGAAATAAAAAATAAATCTTTGAAAAGATTTATGCTTAAATAAAATTTGAAAAATGTGAACCTTGCATCTTGGGGAGTTTCAACATCTTATTAATAAAGGATATTTTCCTAGCCCAGGCCAAGGAAAAGTAAAAGAAGCCTAATATGTTCAGCTATGAATTAATATTTTCTAGAAATAGTTTGCAATAGATGATTATTTTGTTTCAAGAGATACTTAGTAGTATTGTCAGTACTAAGCTTTACATTCAAAAGGGTTGTCATGAAACTTGAGTGCTCCATTGATATATACGTAGTTTATCCCTCCAAGCTCATGTGGTGAAAGCTAGGCTCTCAGTGTGGCAATGTTAAGAAGAGATGGGACCTTGAGCATATGGGGCCTGTGGGAGATCAGTGGACCTTTCTTTTTCACTTAATGATTTATTTTAGGTGTATAGTTGTTTTGCCTGAATGTACACCTGTGAACCATGTGTATGGCTGGTGTTCCCAGAGGCCAGAAGAGGGCATCCTATGCCCTGGGACTGGAGTTACAAACAGTTGTGAGCCATCATGTGAGTGCTAGGAATCAAACCTAGGTCCTCTGGAAGAGCAGCTGGTGCTCTTAATTCCTGGTCCATCTCCCCAGTTTTAGGTCATTGGATCTTTTGGGGTATGTTATTGAATAAGATTACTGTTCTTTTGTGGCCATACGCTTTGTTCTAGCTTTCTGTGTGTGTTGTGTCCTCCCTTCATAATCTCCTAATGCTCTCATTGCCCTCTGCTAAAAGATGTTCTCCAGAGTCAAACTGATTCTGGCGCCACACTTTGAATCACCGGAACTATGAGTTAATTAACATTTTTTCATTAGAAAGTACTCAGCTTCAGGTACTTTATTATAACAGAGAAAGGACTTATTAGTCCATTCATAGAACTATACAAGATTCCGAGTCTGAACCAACTTGGATCAGACGCCCAGGTCAACATAAGGACTTGGAGCAGCGTCTATGGGGGAGACGATATGTCTGTAGAGGGAACACACCTGAAAGGGATGGAATGCAAAGGTCATGTTTATATGTGGAGGGACATGGAGGGATGGAGAGGGGTTAAACTTACTGGAGAGAACACCTGCTCATGAGGAAAGGAGTTGCAATGATGGACAAAGAGCTGAGTGTGGTATGAAGTTATTTGAAGAGGACATATGCCCAAGCTGGGGTCCTTTTTCTTCCATATCTCAGAAAGGTGGGAAATTTGGGGCACTTTGCTTATGAAGATAGAGAAGACATATTACTCAGATTTTTCTAAGAATAACTTTTTTGTTTTTAGATTGGTCAAAGATGACAGAGACTTGCAGCTATTTAATAAGTAATGGACAGATGTATGAAAATTAGCAAAGAATATGAGAACTTGAGTTACAGACAATGGGAGAACCAAGGTCAAAGCCCAAAATATTGAGCACCATACCTGGATAGTGATTGTCTGATGCCTTGCCTGAAGTCAGACCAGCGTTTATCAAAGTCAAAGTCTTTGCCACTGTCAAACAGCAAAAATTTTGTTTAATTTATGCAGGCTGAAAAGTCATCAACAATCTTACCTGACTGTGAACACTATGACCTACAATAATGACTGGCCCGACAAGATATGTCCATTGGTGCAACAGTGTCATGAATCCTATGATGGTAATCAATAGTTTTCTGATTGGATTTAAAACTGCTCCACCAAAGAAAACACATACCTGGTATTATAAACCTGTGGCCATGGAGGTTTTATGCCGTAGGGTTGAATGCAATACTGTTATTTGCTAAATGGATATAGAATCAAACTGCTTTCTAAATATTGAGCTCTATACCCATAGATTAGTGTACTTACTGCAGTAGATGGTGGTTAACACAGAGACTCATAACCAGTCATTACGGAGAATAAGAGACTGTAATAAGCCCTAAAGGTGATAATGTGAAAGACAATACAGGAATATTGTAATAGTCATGTGTTTGGAGGACGGGAGAATAATACCTTTTGGATACAGGACCCTTGTACTCATGAACTCACTGCAGCTCTGGTTGCCTGCACAAGATCAATACTTACATATGAAAGAATGAATTCTGATATTTACCAAGTGCCATATATAAAAATTACTTGAAAATGGAAACAAACCCTCAATGTAAGATCCCCAAACAATGCAGTCTTAGACTAAAACATGATAAACACTGCATGACATTGAATTAGGCAGTGGTTTCTTATATGAGATATCAAAAGCATAGAAAACAAGAGAAAAAATTGAGTCTAATCAAAATGAAAATTTAATCACAGGAGAGACCTGTAAAGCATGTATTTGATGAACTATTACTATCAACATCAGGTAAAGCATTCCTCCAACTGACCACAAAAGACAGTCAAATAACTAAACCCAAGAAGAGGGGCTGGAGAGATATTTCAGTGATTAGAGCATGCACTGCTCTTTCAGAGGCTCTGAATTCGGTTCCCAGCACCTAATTCATGTGGTTTATAACAACCTGTAACTCCAACTCTAGGGGATCTGATGCCCAAATATATATAGACAAACAGGGACACACACACACACACACACACACAAGCACAAATAAAACAAATGATAATAATGGCAGGGAAAAAGTAACTGGCTCCAAGAACAGTTTCCTCTTGTCTTTTAAGCACAGCACACTGTCAGAACACGTCATTTGTTCGAGACAGGACAAGCCTCCAGAGAAAGTTGTAAGCACAATCATATGGAGTTAGTTTGCTCACAAAGCAGAAGACAGCTAGATTCAGGGCTCCTTTCCATTCAAGAAAGATGTCATACATTGTTCCTGAGCAATAAAGTGTTCACAGGGGTGGTGCATGCGCAAGTACTCTAAGTCCTGCTTGCACATCTATGCAGCCAACAGATGGTGGTGAGTTAGGCTGCAGGTGAGAAGGTAGAGAGCTATTAGAAAAAAAAAACCAAACAGATGGTTCCCTGTTCTTATGCCGGATGCAAACCAAGCACCACCTGGAAGAAATTTAATCATTTGATATGTATTTAAAAATAGTCACTGTCTGAATTTAAAATGTTAATCTATAATGATTACGATGAAGACCATAATTAGGAAAGATAGTTTTATTAGCTTAGGATGCTAAATAATTCAGGCGGTGATAATGTTGAATTACTGGTGTATCTATCGATTAAGGAGATAGACCTAAGAAGGCAGAAATTAGAAAAAAAAGCTTTAAGAAAGAAAACAGAGGCCACAGTTAAGTCATAATGTATAACTCAAAGCAAACATTTGGAAAGTTAAACTTTAAACAGTGCTTCATATGAGTTTGGGATGCTACCATTTCATTTTCTTCAAAAGGTTTATGTGATGTACACAGTGCCAAAAAACATCAGAAAGGCTTTGCTCTGGATATTGTTAGTTTTCCACAATTTTTATAATAATACTATAGCTAATTCTGAAGGAATTAATCCATTTGCAATGGTCACTTCTCAAATTTCTTAGTAGATACCTATGCATTTCTTTTTATTTGGAAGATGAGAGTGCCTTTTTCAGGAATTTTTTTGATTATTGACTTGAGCTTTTGATTTGAGATCAGCACAGATATTTTTTGCTTTTTAGGTCAGTTTTTTAAAATTAAGAATTTCTTTTTAATACAATCTGTTCTCATTGGATGGGGTTGGGGTGGGGGAAGGATACATACCCATTTCTAAATCATCTGATTGCAGATTTATTTTTGTGCAAAAGAATTTATTAGAAGAAAGCAATTTTTGGTGCATGTAAACAATACCTTTTTCTGGCCTAGCTCTCTCTCATCATAATACAAATATATCTTATGTGAATAGAAACAAGATGACACCATCAAAAGCAAATACTTCATCTTACTTAAATGTGTATGTTCTACTTTACGCATTGACCAAGTCAATTGCAAAAGAGTCGTTTAAAAGTACTTACATGATGTTCAGAATATATATGATTTGGTTGTGATTATTTGCATGCTTTCCAGGCAGATCAAGTGAGCTGAAAGAAGAGATACTTCCGTCTATAACTAAGATTCCAAATGAATGATGCCTGCAATCTTATCTAATTTCACCACTGGCCTTAGCTAAAGAGAAAGCTTAGAAGAGTTTCCAGATCTTATCTTCCAGTAAGAATGGGAACCAATGTAATTTCTTTTCTTGGGGTTAAACAATACAAGGACCATATTAAGCTCACTACTTTCTCCAAGAAATATCTGTACCTGCAAGATAAGCCCATGGACCAGCTAAATTGCTTACTTATCAACAAGAGCAGCTTTTAGGGGACTCATTTCCAGACCACAGCTGTGCCTAGGAATCTGAAGGATCACGAAAGTTCTCTACCCTCAAGACCTGCCTTAATTTCTACCACCCCAGGCTTCAAATCTTATAAATAGCCCTAGAATATCCACTTTGGGACTCCTAAGGCTCTACCAAATGAACACTGCTTTCTCCCTGCTTTGAGAAGCATAATAACCTTCACTGTTCACAGGCAGACAGACCATTTGATTATCTTTCTGAGGGAGTTGACAGTTGGCACTGTCTGAATTCAGAATCTAGAGCATTGGTGAGAAGGTCACCAAGGTCACGAATGCTCTTTTCTTGCCTCCTCCCATCTCTAAACATGCATTTATTTAACCTTTTATTTAGGATAAGATGAAATATTGAGATCTTTGGACTGCTTGAGAAAAGATCAATTCTTTTTATTGGGAAGAGATTACACTTCATGATCTCCTGGGACAGATCTTTCTACTAAACAACACCTCTGGACTGAATAAAGTCATTGAAAACTACTACAAAACATTTTTGGAAAACAATTTTCTAGTCAGATAAATAAAAAACCATTAAAGACCACACAGACTAATGAAATTGTGCAAAAAGCAATATAGTAGAGGCAGCATGCCCTCATAAGCCCAATTCTGGAAGGTTTTGGGGATGACTGACATGAACAATCCTAGCCTCCAGCTGATGTTCAGACTGCATTCTCTTTTCTGATTCTGCCCCTTGAAAGGTTCGTTCTGTCTGTGAAGTGGGAGAAACCTCATTAAACCCACACATAAAAGGCATCCCACAGCCTTCTGGGTACCTCTGTCTTGCCTCCAGTGCATTTGTACTGATGGCTCTGAGAGCCTGTGTAAGAGCAGCAGATGTGTCCATTCAGATTTTCTGCGACTTCCCATCTGCACAACAGTCCCCTCATTTTAAATGTAAATAAAGTCCTACTAGAAAATAAGCCTCTTGGGTCTCAGATAAATTCACCTCTTGTGTAACTTAGTGATCAGTTATCTTCTATAAACGTAAGCTTCTTTGTTTTCCATTCTTTTTGGGCATCAAGAGTTAGAGAAGAGATACATAAAGTCAGTCTCACATTCAAGGCCTTATACGGCTGCATTTTTGCCCACTGCTCCTGAGATGTGCTCTGCTACAATGAGGTGGAGGTCATCGTTAATGGATGGACCTTCTACCTCTTCTACTTTGATAACTCTTTACTATTTCTAACATGAAGCCTTCCAATCCTAAGAAACCACATACTTCACTGACCTTTTTAGTTTCTTGCATTGTTGCCTGGCATTATAGGTGCCCAGTCCTCCTGAAGTTCAGTTATCCATATCTTACAATTATGTAAGGCCTGATTTTACCCCAGCATAAGGGTTGACTTGGGTGTCCTTCCCCAAAACATGTGTTGAATCCCTAACTCCAAGTAACTTAGAATGTGACTGAATTTGGAAGTAGGTTCTGCATAAGAGGATCAAATTAATATTCAGTCATCTGTGCACTTCCTAATCAAATATGACAGGTCATTTCGAAGAAAAGGACATTTTCAGGGACAGACAGTAAAAATATTCAAGACTGAAAATGCTGTGAAGTCACCGAGAGAGCAATGTTATCTACCAGCCAAGAAAAGCCCCAAGAGGACCCAATTATATTCCCATACATTGATTACAGAAAAGTGTGACACAAACATCTGTCATTTAAGATGCTTAATCTAGTGTTTTGTTACATCATCATTACTTGACTAATACAGCCCAAGAAGATTTTGGTGAATGGAGTCTACTCCTAGATTTTGTCAGCTGTCCTTTTGTGTGTGTGTGTGTGTGTGTGTGTGTGTGTGTGTGTAGCTGTAAACCTTGTGTTTTGAGACAGGGTCTCTCACTGGCTTGATCTCACTAATTTGACTAGGCTGGATAGTCATCAAGTCTCAGAGATCAACCTGTTTCTGCCTCAGAGCTGGCAAGTGAATGCCTCCTTGTGTGACTTTTACATGGATTTGGGGGAGCAAACTGGAGCTCAAGTACTCATGCTTATGTGGCAAGCATTTTATTGATGGAGGCATCTCCCCAGCCCCTTCCTTCCTTCCTTCCTTCCTTCCTTCCTTCCTTCCTTCCTTCCTTCCTTCCTTCC
>LOEQ01001281.1:322853-339439 GCA_001685075.1 Bramus lutescens
CTTTCTTTCTTTCTTTCTTTCTTTCTTTCTTTCTTTCTTTCTTTCTCTTTCTGTAACATGAAGGGGCCTGCTTGATGGGGTTTCTGTCCCACCTAGTACCCCACAGCCAATATGGACCAAAGAAAATCACAAAGAGATCTCCCTAAGTTATAAAACTGATTGACCCATTAGCTCAGTCTTCTTATTAGCTATTGTAGCTTATACTAACCCATTATTCTTATCTATGCTAGCCATGTGGTTCAGTACCTTTTTAAGCCTGGCAGGTCACATGTTGCCTCTTCAGTGGTCTTGGCTGGAATGTGAGGAATGGGCTTCCTCCTTTCCAGCATTCTCCTGTTCTCATCTACTTCCTGTCTAGTTGACCCACCTATACTTTCTGCCAGGCCAATCAGCGTTTTATTAAAATACATGATTGACAGAACATAGATAATTCTCCTGCACCATCTTTCTTCTTTCTTTCTTTTTTTTTAGTTTCAAACATATTTACTTCATGGTCTCCATCTTTCTACCTTTCCCTGCAGCACTTTGATGTATTCTCATAAACCAGGAGAGAGACTTCCTGGTTTATATCTACTATATAAATTTACAGTACTTTGGCTTCTCACAAAGCAGCCACTTTGTCGGTATCTGTCTTTAACACTGTAAGTGCTTATCAATTTAGCTCTCAGTTACCAGTGGAGAGATACTCAATATCCAGCAAGAACATGTATAAAATCCTCACTGTTTCTTCAGGCTTCTGTCAGATCTTCAAAGCAAACTATCTGTTGGGACAGAACACACAGGGGGGGAAAGGTCCTGTTGGGTTTTCAAGAACTAATTAATGTTCTGCACAGTTTCACGGGAAATAACTTCCCGTGCCTTCTTTCCCTGGTTCCTTGGAAATGAGACCAAGGTTGGAAAGCAAATCGGATACTAGTTCCAACTGTGGTTTTGTTTGGGCTGTGTTGACATATTAAATCCCCAATGCTTCAATTGCTGGCATTGGAGCAAGATGGAAGCTTAGGGACAGGCCAAAAGTGACAAGTACAAAAGGCACTGTGCCACCTCTGTGTGAGAATTGAATTCACTGCTGTAACTGTGTCCAGAAAAACCAGCAAAACACAGGCTATTAACTGGTCAGTTTTATTCCCAGAGGCATAGAAGGCGCGTGTACACACACACACACACACACACACACACACACACACACACACACCTCAACATGAGTAATGTAAAGCATTCCCAGTGTAACTCTGGCACTCCATGTTCTGGGAAAATAAAAATAAATGTTTATGCTGGCAGATTGTAAAATCCCCTACCTACTTCCTTTATCCCATCTTGTGCTTTTAAATAGAACACATTAAGCTCACCAGGGGAAGCTGGGTCTGACACAGCACTGTGTCCCTCTTCATGAAATGAAAGCAATCTGTCTGACGAGGACATTGAGGACCAGTAATTTACTACCTCAGCTGTAATTTTAAATGCTCCCCACTGCAGGGATTGATGCTTTCTTCCTATAATTATAGTGGAATCAAAAGACTAGCACACTAATGCATTGAGCTACTATGCCAGCTCTTTTTAATGGTAGTTTCTCAGCCAATGTTTTTAATATGTCATCCATGCAAGGTTGTCTGAATTAATCCTGTCCTTTTCTTTCTGCTTACTTTTTCTTTAATTTAACTAAAAGTAATATTATTACTTAAAAATTTTATGTGAAAAGAAAAATAGCCATAAATTTTAAAAAGTCAATCCCAGTTGCCTGGTTAGACTGCCATAGAATATCACTTTGAGACTGACATTCACAAAGGAATATCAAGGACTACTAGAGATGGGACCAGCAACCTCAGGAAGGTCAGGTGAACACTGCGGGTGCACTTCTCATCCTGGTCTCTGAAGACAGCAGCCTTCTTCCTTTGGAAAATATTTCCTTTCCATGTTATGGAATCCATGGAGGATACAGCTTTGTGCTTCTATGTAGTACAGTATTATCTCATTTACTGTTTGCTTGTCTACACCATTAATCCTGGCACAGTTGCATTTAAGTTACTAGGTTATGGAGAACAGTACCCCAACACAATGCATGCCCCAAACCCTGTGCATACTCTAATTTCTGTGATGGAGTAGACAGCAATCGACTTCCATTAAATTAAAAATTCAAGAGGGACCTGTGTCCATAGCCTGGAATAATTGAGACCTGGAGACTCGTTTCCCACTCCCCCAGTCCATCTTACTACAGGTCTCTTCTTCTTAGGCTGCATAGCAGGCTCAGCTGGTAAAATGATTGCCTTGTAAGTATGAGAACCTGAGTTTGATCTCTAGAACACATGCAAAAAGCCAGGCATGGTGGTACATGATTGTGATCCCAGCAATGGCAAGATGGAAATCAGAAAATTAGTCACTGATGTCCTGGGCTAGAAAGAGACCCTGTCTCAGAAACTATAAGGTGCTTAAGGAACAAAACGAGGTTGTTTTTGGGTACACACACACACACACACACACGCACACACACACACGCACACGCACTCACGCACACACTCATGCACACACAGAGGTGCTCAACTGTATCTCCCCATGCCATCCCACATCACCTGCACAAAGAGCATCTTTACTCTGATAGACATGGCAGTCATGTGAGTGGTAAAACTGGTGATGCTAAAATAACACTACAATGGTCGCAGACAGTAGAATCCCATCTCTAAGCCAGACCCCTTTATACTTCTGAGTTGTGTAACACGAAGCCTGGGAAAAGCCTGTGGAGATAACTGTTACTCTGCAGATGAGAACGCTGTAGATCAGCAGGTTGGAGCCCCTTGCCTACACGACACAGCTGGGCTGACCACCTGATCACTGGCTCACGTGGATTCCACTATGGCGACACTCTTCTCCACTTATTGGTCTGTCAAGATTGCCCCCTAGGGATTGGCAGTGCCCCCTCCATTCCCCTTCCCCAGCTGCAGTCCTTTTTTATCTCTTTCCTACATAAAATACAGGCGGCACACACTGAAGGAGTCATTTTTATTATCGAGGGCAGCTTCAGGGCTGGCTTTGATTTGGATCCTGCTCCAGCAGAACAGAGAGACCTCTTTCCTGTTTGTTCCCATAAAGCATGCTGTTCACTGTTGTTCAAGGGAGCCTTCCTCTAGCTGCCAAACGTGAATATTTGAGCATTTAGTAGTCACATCTTGACTTCTATCATCTTTTCACTCTTTCTCGTTCAGATTTAAAAAATCATAATCTGAGGATTTGTCTTTGGAAAGTGCTAACGATTTGGAAACCCATTATTGCTCTACATTTCACTTAAGCTCTCAGGTGATAATTGTTCCATTTTTGATATCACACTCATACTTTCTTATGCAGGTTAAATTTAGAGGCCTATTGGGGAGTTCTAAACAAGGAGAAAACTCTAGATTGACGGGAGAACACTAAGTTAAAAAAATCTTGCAACCAATTGATTGAATCAATCGGTTTAATGATAGTTTTCCTCTCTGACAAAGTCACCAATTAATTCCTCCGTGCACCAAAAATTTTTAAAGTAGTCTACTGTCAGGTCCTTCTGGGGAGAGAAAAGCAGGCAAGACGTTGCTGCTACCTTGAAGATCTGTGTAGAAGGGAAGGCTGACATTTCTAGGCATCATCGTATGGAGAAAGAGATGCTAAAAGAGAAAGTGGGCAAAGTTTTCCTGGCGGCTTGTGTGAGAGGTATTTTGACAAAGGGCCCAATGAGGGGGTGCAGAAGCATGAATAAATGAACACAACTGGAAATCTTGCAACTGAGAGAAGTTTGAACAAGACTCTCTTAGGGACTGTTGGTCAGTTCGGTTTGTATGAAACAACTTCAAGCGAACATGAGGAAGAGACTTAAACGTGAACAAGTCAACCTTGGACTTTGTCAAGGTAACATCAGACATCTGTAGATCCAAAGTGTAGGGACGTTCTTTCCAGCTCTGTAGTGTAGCCCTGATATGTGAATGTTTTCCTAAGCATTCGCATCCTTAGTTCTGGGAAAGATACAGTTTCATGGACCCATTTCCACTTGTTGGCTGCAAAATATTCAGACAAAACAACAATCATTCCTGAACTTTAATACTTGATGGATGTTGTGTGCTTATGTACTTCATCACAATATGTATTGGTTACTCACAGTGCAGCTATAATACCTACATTTTGCAAATCTATAGAAAGTAAATTATAAGCCAGATTAACTGCTTTACTGAACACTGGAGGATCTATGGGGCTGATAAATGGCATATAGCAGGATAATTGAAATAGTTAAATTAGCATTGATGTATATATGACAGAAAGGAAAGAAACAACTTCAACGGTGATGAACTCAAAAGAAGGTTAAAGCTGTATTTAGGACAAGTGTTCCTGTCCTATCTTCAGGAATTCTACTCGCCTTTGTGTGAATATGGTTATGCCAGCTTTTTAACAACCAGAATTTATTTCCAACACATTCATTTTAGTTTATTAATTCAAGAAGATGAGCTTTGAGTAAGCTTTATGAATCACACATTAGCTTATTTGTAGATGATCATTAGAGGGAAGAACAGCTAAACGTCTGCCAAGTCCGTTGCTGGTAAGAACCACGCAGAGGCACACACAAAGGAATCCTCACTGTTTTAGTAGCTTGGCACCCTACCGGGGAATGATCCCAAGGGAGTGGTTTTTCAGCCTTAAAAGGATCAAAACTCCTGTCTTACAAAGGACTGTGTTCTGCGCAGCTCTCCAGAGAGTCTTCTCGCATTTGTAGTTCCCTCCTTGCAAAATCTACCCAGTGTCTTCCTCTCAAAAGCTCTCGGAGCGCACAGAACTCTGTTTTCATGTCTTTCCAAAGACAGCCAGCAGTTGCTGCCCCTTTCTTCAATATTATGTACATTTTAAAGGGAGAGAATGAAACTAAGAATATCATCCTGTGATTTCTTCTAAAACTTTATGTTCCTTAGTTGTTTGCACCATTGCAACCTGATGAATTTTTTTTTTTGCATTTAGAGTCTAACATCTATTGTATTATCCATGCTACTCAGGTTCTTGCGTCTTCATGAGTTTATGTCCTTCGTACAACTAAAATGTTGAACAAGACAGAATGAAGGATGACACTGTATGTCTTATAAATGTATATTATACTCTCTGTAATCAGTTGCCTCTTGAACTGAATAGTAAGATTTTAGTTGTGGCTTTGTATAATAAACGATGACAATTCAAGCTTAAGTATGCTAAGTACCAAAGGGGTGGGGGAACACACCAATCTAAGAGTTAAATAAACACATTGAATATTTATTTACTATGTGCTAGCTACAACTATGAGATGAATGAGACCCAGTATCTACTCTCAAGATGCAAGGAGTACTGACATTTCTTTAGAGAAAATGAATCTGAAACATCATTTAGAAACCCTCTAGCAAGTGTCATGCTAGAAGAATGCATGGGCTGAACAATGGGACCATAACAATGATCACAATATCTTCCTTTCCTAAATGGTTAGTTGAAAAGTCACATGTAAAGAAGATGGAAATGTAGGTGAGGGCACTGTATGGGGGAAAGACAAAGATGTCAAGTAAGCAATAAAGTGCCCAAATGAGGTGCTAGGAGCTCCACGCTACTGGGTTAGGCATGGTGGGCTCAGAAGGGGTTGTCTAGAGCAGAGTACCCCTTGTTGGTTTCGTTGAATATTTTTCACTCTTTTGGGAAGGAGCACAGGTAATAGAAGAGCTACGGCAGCAATGGCTTCATTTTAACAATCTAGAGACGGTTGAAAATGAGTTTCATCCAACAGAGCTTCCTAAGTAGATATATGTAAATGAAATCATGCCTATGTAAAATTTTTGATGATTTGGTGGGTGACATTCATGAGGATTTTCCCTGAGATCATACCTACCTAGCTCTAGTTCTTGCTATATATCCACCCTGTTTAGAAGTCAGCGAATATTTTCTTCCTTCCAATAGTTGCTCATATGGGGTGAAGGGAAAGTATTGCACAGAGAAAGAAAGTCTGTCTGAAGGTTTGGAGTTAATGTGCATATTATGTTAAGTAACTGGATGGTCAGTGGGGCCGAACTGAGAAATAAGTGGGATGAGGGTCAAAATCCATAACAGATCATGAGGCAAACCAGTTCAATGGTTTGTAATCTTACACAAAAGCAGAAGGAAGATTATTGGGGAGAGTGAAGTGACCAAGGAGAAAGAAGGGGTTAGTAGGATGGAGCGAGGATGCACAACGAAAGCATGGTGCTGGGTGGGTGGCAAATATTAGCAAAACACGTGCTATATACGTGTGTGACAATGTTGTATTGAAACTTATTATTTTCTGTGCTTACGAAAAATCATTTTAAAAGATTCAGGCTGCTTCCATTAGGCCAACAGAATACCTCCAAGATGGGTTACACAGAGAAAGACTGACTCAGATTAATACAGATTAAGGGTTAGTGCAAGAAAGATGAACAGCAAGCTAGGGATTCATTCTGCAATCCACAGATGAGCCACAGGCTGTGAGCAGCAGCAGTGGAGACTAGACTGAGAGCTGCAGAATGGTCGGGATCAGCAATATAGGATGCTGGATATGGAGTTGGGCACGGTGCACCATGCCTCAGAGCAGTCGCTAGAACCAATATGTTAGGACTTGTGGTTTCGTCTGGCCTTTGGTATTGGGGAAATCACCTTTCTCTCAGAGTCCAGCCATTCTGTCTCTTTCAACTAAATATGGCATTGTACCCCCTGGCTGGTATATTCCTTGTGAAGACTAGTGAGTAAAGTATAAAAACCTAGTCCACAGTGGCAGGTACTGGATTTGGGGTTTGAAGGAAGGATGTCTGTTCTAATTTGTATGGAGCAACCATTGTAGAGGAGGTCATGGCAGAAGGAACTTTCTGGGAAGTGGAGGAAATGATCCTGTGTTATTTGTTCCTGATGTGGGGAATTCCGGATAATTTATATGAAAATAAGAAAAAAGTGGCATCTTTAAGGGCAAGTGAGATTGTAAAATCCAAGAATAGGAAGACGGTTGTTAAAATAGAAAAGTGAGGGAAAAGAAGGTAAATTTAGTAGGCTTTGCAATATAATGTGGCAAAAAATAGAGCAGGTTGTGGGAGGCTTGGGAAGGGAGTGGCAGAAGAAGAGATGGCAAGCAGGGCACACCATGAGGAGCTTTACTGGACGGGTGAGCATCATGGTCTTTATGCCAAAGTGGAAAGAGAATAATTGAAATATATTAAGTCTGGGAATAACTAGATTTGCATTTTAGAAACTTTATCATCGGAGCTATGGTTATCAAAGAGAGAAACGATGCGGAGCTGAATTGAAGAGGCTGCTCCTGGAGACTGAGAAGAGTTTAATGCTATTAAGGTAAAACAAATTCATAGCATCTGTTGACTTGAAATTCAGAAGTAAGGTAAAGAGAGAGGTGTGGGAGTGGGGTCGATTGAAAATTTGAGTGGATTTTTGTAGTCTTCATTAGGATAAAAATGTAAACATGAAAGCAAGTCTTTTTTGTTATTGTTGTTGTTGTTGTTGTTTTTTGGCCTCGAACTCACAAAGATCTGCCTGCCTCTGCCTCCCGAGTGCTGGGATTAAAGGCATGCACCATCACTGAAACACGAAGGTATATCTCTAAATAGAGATAATGTGAATTATATGTTAGTTTTTAATTGTATGTGTGTCATTCCATGGGGACAGTAAATTGATAACCAGATAATTTTTAGGAGTTAAATAAATATTTCCTTGTTGCATCCCACTGCTGAGTTCTATGAAGCATCTGCTCTATTATTAATATTCTCTATATATATTTGTGTTAAAATTTCAGCTTTCACTTGTTCAGTCGTGTGTGTGTGTGTGTGTGTGTGTGTGTGAAGGTACATGTGTGTGGTATAGTCTACTCTTCTCTGAATTTATACTATTACCTACACCGCATGGGAATCTGACAGCTTGAGCTCTAAGAATCTCCTTTGGTTTTGTGGGATAAAGGATGTAGACCCTAATCCCTGCCCTGTGAGATGCAGAGAGGGGAGGCCGATGTTCGCTGATTAAAGCTGCAATAAGAAGCTGATATTTTATAATAGAAATGCTTGGGAAACCCAAAATTGCACCCAAAGAGCAGGGGAGAGTTCTGGGATTGTGGTCAATGGTGAACCTTTTAGAAACTAATTGATGAGCAAGGCTTTTCTGATAGGAAAGATGAGATGAGGAGAGAGGTGGCATCCTACACTCTAACACATGCAAAATCAGAGTGTAAACCTGAAAGATACCTCCAGAGAGGACAGTAAGGGTTTCAGATGTAACAAAGGAAATGTGGAAAGCCTAATATGATGGTTAATATTGCCTACATGGAAAGGTATAGAATCACCTTTCTGCACATGTGTCAAGGCATTTCTGGGAAGGATTAATGGAGGAAGAAAGGGCTCTCTTAAATGTGTGAGGCGCCATTCCATGGGCTAAGGTTGTGGGCTGAATAAAAAGTGAGGGGCGCATCAACATTTATTGCTCTGCTTCCTGACCATAGGTGCAATGTCACCAATTCCTTTAAACTCTTGCTACCCTGACTTTCCCACTATCTCAGACTATCCTCTCAAACTGAGATAACATAAATCACTTTCGAACTTTCTTTTGTTATGCATTTCATTACAACAATAAAAAATAATAGGTACATGGTATGTTTTGTGCACTTTACAAGATGCCTGATACAGTGTAAGTCACAGTGTGTTCCAAGTAACTAATGAAGGGCCAGTCTAACTACAAAAGAACCATGTGTCTATAATACAAGTGCGGCTTGAAAATCATTCTCTTATATTCAGGGTCAAAGCAGAGAGAGAACTTGGATCCCCCTGTTTCTGCCTTGTTATGCTCGGATTGCAAACATAGCCATCATGCTTGGCTTATTATGTGGGTTCTGGGCATCAAACCCAAGTTCTTATGCTTGCAAGACAAACCCTTTACCAACTGAGCCCTATCTACACTCTCAAAAGTTCCTTCTTCTGAACATTTATTTAAAGTAATGCGATGGAAGGTAGGAAGGGGCTCTTACTCTAATTTGATGTTTTCTCCTAAATAACAAATTGTTTGCCTCTAGGGTTCAATAACCTTCTTTATAAAGAGGGAGAACAAAGTTTCCCCTGCCTCTTTAAAATGGTCCAGCTATGAAATGTCTCCAGGTATGCTTTGCAGATTGGTAAATCATAGACACATTTCGTAAATTTTTTCCATGACTGAAAAAATTTGAGGAGACACATGTTGAGAAGAATGCAAGAGAGAATTTGCTGGATTCTTATTATTGCTTAATGTGATATGCACATAATTTTAAAAAATCGACCTTAAAAGCAAGGAGTCCCACGAATATTTTATGACTGATGGATATTTTATGTAAATCTGGTCTCAGTTTGGAAGTGATAGTGCTGGCCAATGGAAAGAAAATGTGTAAATCAATTACCCTTTTGTGCCTTCACTTTATCTCATGATACAAAGGCCACAGAAAATGAGTCCCAGTCCCAGGAATGTAGCCAAAGAGATAATTGTAATAATTTCCTAGGTGCAGGAAGGTGGTGCCTATTCACGTTCAAACACTAACATTTCTGTTTCTCTGGGAATCTCATTGAAAATCATTTGTCTTAAAGGCAGTAAAACATCACTGTGAGAAAATTCTTAGCTTCTTTGAAAACAGTGAAGACTCTTTGCAATTTCAACAAAAAGAAATGTGTTTTGGAGGTGAGAAATTGTCACTACACAATTAAAGAGGAATTTACAAAAGGACAATCCCATTGGGTGGGGAAGAGAGTAGAGGGGGCAGCATGGGACTTTAGACACAAGCAAAGAGTTTTGTGTGAGAGAGTAGTGGGAAATCATTTGTAATAAAAATGGCGAATGGTGTGGTTCCCAAGTCAGGGAGCATAGACAGGGGTCAGGGAGTCCAGCCAAAGAGGGAGAAAGCCACTTAGTAGGGGTCAGAGTTCATGCCTAGGGTTTGCTCCTCTGATGGTCTTAGACCAGGCTTCTTTCCAGAAAGAGCTTCTCCCTGTGAGCTTCCGTGTGAAGAGCTCATGGTGGTCAGGGTTCAGGGTTCCGCGCTGAAAATGTGTTCACAAAACTTCCATTTCCTATGGGATGAATCTGAGGCTCTTCTTAGGAGGCCTAAGTTGTCTGATTGACAGCCGAAGGCCCCCAAACGCACTTTGTGAGTAGTTATTGCTGTTGCTTCCATGGCAACACACACAAGACTGGGGAAGACAGGTAAGGTTTTAAAGACAGCTTTCTTTTTATAACTTCCCCTTACCTTATCCTTCTTCCATCTGACCGTGGTTCCCATGGCAACCAGATCGGAGAGGCCATCCACAGTCAGAACTCTGATTTGCAGTGGATTTTCCAAGTGTCAGACAATTCCTTGCACATCCAGGGGAGGCAAAGGCAGACTACAGCAATAGCACACCTGTGAGTCATCTGAAGAGCATCAGATGGAAACTGCCAGAAACTCTGAGCATGCCTTGGCTCTCTGGGATGTGAACACAGCTTCAAGTGATGGGTCTGGGCTCGGGTCTATGACTTTTTTTTTTTTTGCAACTACGTATAATCTAGAACTGACAGTCCTTAATGTGTTTCATTTACAAACAGAGATAAAAAAAATATTGGGCTGCCCACGACTTAAAGAATTGTAATCTTGGGGCAAGTCATAGTGTTTGCCACAGATGCTCTTTTAGCACTGGAGTCCGTAACCCAAGGTATTTTCATTATCACACAAGCATGCATTACGCTCAGGAACTGATCTACCTCAGGCAGGCACTAGTGACCTGAGCTTGGACATCAGTGTTTACAAACCTGGATTCATCCTCTGTTTATGGTACTATTCCTCCTCTACACAGCCTGCTGCATGATGTGCTGGTAACTATTATTTGTCAACTTGAAAGGGTCTAGAATCACCTAGGAGACAAGCCTTTGGGTGTGTCTGCATGGGAGTGTCTAGATTGGGTTAGTTTGGTGGGAAGACCTACCCTAGATGTGAGTGACATCATCCCATGGTAGGTTTCCCTGGTTACAGTGTATGGCCCTATATATGTGCACATATGGACAACACTAATTGGACTGGGTGGGTTATTAAAAATAGATAGATGAATACATTAATGAATTAATTACTAGGGCATTAAGTTGGAAGATGAAGTTGTTAGGAGGTATTCAGGGATAGTGGGAGGAGAAAATGGAAGGTGGGTTTGTTTATATTTCATTGTGTATATGTATAAAAATCAGAGACATTAATTAAAGTTTTATAAAGTAGAATAATTGCACATAAATACATACATAGTTACCTTGCACATAAAATCATATTCCTCTTTTTATCCCACTTCTGGCTATGATTTTAATGTATTTTATTGTCTGTTTCAACACACTGGAGACATTAAAATAGCTGCCTTCAATGCTCTGACAAGTGAGGTATTTACTACAAGAAAACCAGCCCTTTAACCTCAGAGTTTATCATTTTCTCCCCCAAATTCTTATGAAATTTAAATCATATATTCAAGTGAAAATAAAAGTAAGCCTATTTTGCAGTCTTCTCCCTCATCAATATCATTGTTATTTCCTGGCCTCCTCCCACCCGCCTGTACACTGTTAGCCTAGGTCATTTAGGGTCTGGACGACATGACCACTGAAACCCCACAGTTTTGATGGTCTCACTGTCATAGTGTCCTGAATAGCAACTTTACAATTTGGCAGTCATTTCAAGAACATTTTACAGTTATTTTAGTCTAGTTCTACAAATGTGCGTGGAAAATAAGGCTGAGCTCTCTAGGGAGAGAATAATTTTCAACAGCATTTTGCTTGAGATATTTTCTCCATGGAAAACTAGGAAATCTCTTTGTTCCTGTGATCCTAGGATGTTGTTTGTAAAAACTCTCAGCAGGGCCTTTTACATGATAACATAACACCCATGGATTATGAGGTGATTTACACTATTTTTTTTTAAATAAAAATGACCCTCCCCTTGCTCCAAACTAATGAAAGCAAACAAATCAGTAAACAATAAGAGCAGGCTGGAGCCATCTAGCTGTTACTTTGACTCCTGGTGACTTTTAGTTACCTCTCTGTTGTCACTTAGGTCCAAGACTCAGGTGTATCCTTTGATCCTGTCTTTGTTTGGGAGAGTTTAGCATTTACAAATGTGAAAAGACAGTAAATACATGAGTGGCTGTCATTGAATCAAGCGAGAATTGAGCTCGTTAGAGATGGTTCAACTTTCAAAGTATTTAGAAATCAGCAGCACTGGAATTACCCCTCTGGTTTCAAATGTGGCACAGAAGTGACTTAAATGAAAGCCTCCTTTCTGATGCCACTGTGTGCCAGAGGACTTTTCCTGAATGAAAGAGTCAGCATCTCATTTATTAACAATGCAGATACACATCAAAGCCGCTATTGAATCTGTCTCTCCCCATTTATTTTGCTTTCCCATTTCTGCAACCTATATTTCTTGTTTAACAAATTGCTCTTGATGTGACGTATTCACAATATGCCCATAAGCGCAACCGAAACACAATTTCCTGCTAGCTTCAGTCAAAATACATTAATCCTCTCTATATTTCCCAGGACAATACTATCTCTCATGTGCAGACTTTATTTCTCTCATTTGGCTGCAAAAAAGAAAAATCCTTGAAAATTGGTTTGAAATACATGCACATGCACTCACACGCACACATGCATGTACACACACATTCACGCACTTGCGCGCACACACACATGCACACACACACAAACACACACACGCATGCATGTGCACATGGTCAGAGCTAAATTCTTCCTGCATACAATTTTCCTTAAATGCTCTTATTTTCATGATGCACCATCCTGCAAAACACTCATGTGTGACTGGAATTAAGGACGGAAAAAAAAAGTCACTCGCAGTGAAACAACCACCGTGGTTACCATCCTTATGTCAATCAACTGCAGTGGTCAAGCTCCATCCTTCCCCACCAGCCATTTGTTTTTCTGTGAAAGCTGAACACATGGCTTATGAAAGAGGAAAACCTGAATGCAGTGCATTTTCATGGCTCATCACTTGGGGATGTATGTGAACTGCTTGACATAGTTCAAAATTTCATATTTAGATAGATAAGAGGTGGGTGCAGATATATATGTATAGATATACATGCATACATACACATATGTATACATGTCACTGAGAGGTATGTATATAGAGAAGTAATATATAAGTAGATAAGTAGACAATGTATGCAGGTAGCTACATGAAATACATATACATGTGCATGTGTATTTTATGCACAGGTAATGATATGCAAATGTATGTATCTGTAGATACATATATAAATATGGAGGTGTGTACATATATAGGTAATAAACTTTGTGTTCTAGATGTGAACATGTGGGTGTGCAGGTATATATGTAAATAAGGTATTATACAGTATGCATATAATATGTAATAGATAAGCATAAAGTATTTACATGGATGATCATAAAGATGTACATGTAGGCATGCTAGTATATATGCAGTCAGACACATATTTTGCATGTTCATTGGGAGATACTTATATAGGTATGTATTTTTCAAGGGTTTGGTGGATACACAGGTAGATGTGTAGGGACACATGTAGATGTACATATTGCTACTCATATATATATACATCTATAGACACGCATGTTTATGCAGACATGTACAAATGCAGGCATGCATGTTCAAACATAGATAGGGACTTGTATGATTGTGTATGTTGTTACGTGCATGTGTGTATTTATATATTTATGTTGGTCAGTGCAGCGCTGTCTTTGCCTGCCTTGCAGAGAGGGTTTGGGGAAGATACCGAGTGCCCAAGGACTCTCCAGCTACAGTTGATTTCTAGCCTCATCTGAGTCACAAGGCTGAAACACTAACTTGTTCCTTGATGTCCTGTCAAGCCCTGATGTTGTATGATAACAATGTCTCACCTTGCAGGGAAGGTTTGGGCAAGTACTCACTATTTGGTGGTAGGACAAAGGTGGCAATGAGTGTCCTTTGTTTATATCTCCACGTTATGTTTTTTTGTGTATCGGGCAGTCTGTACATTAGGTCTAGAGGTGTTCACATTTCTGATGTGATGCTAATCTGAAGAACGTTAGCCTTGGTTTGGAGAGCTGAATTTCATCAAACTGAAAACAAAATAGATAACTTCTCTCCCTCTTCTGGCAGTATCATCTGACTTCAGCAACTGGATATTTGAGAAAGCCTGGCAGGGAATTAAAATCTACTTCAGCTGGTGAGAGCTATAAGGTGCTGTATTTCTGGTATCTGGAAGGACTTAGCGGAAGAGAGGAATGATTCTTGCAGACACCCTATCAGCTGCCATTCACTCCAGACTTTGACATTTGGCCTGTGATCTCAAGTTGTTCTTGTAAACCTTGTTAGAGAAACAACAGTGAGAAAGCTGTTGTATGCACATGTGTGTCTCTGCTGAGGACTGGTGTACATCTCCTTGTTTTCATGGCAACCTTGGTAGACCTTAATCTTTGGACCTGAGAAATTCTAAATTATTTTATTGATCTCCTTAAATTCCGGATCACAAGTATATCCAGCCTAGGTGACTAGACAGACAAGTAAGATCTGTATAATGTTATCTGTATAAATGTCAGTTGTATAATGTGGCCCATACGTTTGAAAATTTTAGCTCTAGAGATTGAAAACACAAATGTCTACAAGAACTAGGTAGGCTCTGACTAATGCTGAGCAGAGGGCCTCGTACTTACAATATCCATTTACATTCAGTTGTGGTCAAGATCACTCTTACCCCAAATAGTTAATTTGTGTTCTCCTTGGTCTATGCTTTGTTTTGTAAATTTTATTATTATAGATGTGCATTGTGTTACAGGCACATATATGTGTGGGTGCACATGCATGTACATAATGTGTATGGAAAGTGGAGAACAATTTTAGTTATCATCCTCAGGAATGTCATCTGCCTCCTTTGAGGTAGGGTGAATCTTACTATATGGATATTAGATGGACTGGCCAGAGAGCCCCAGGGATTTGCTTGTCTCTGTTTTCATAGCGCTGGGATTAGGAGCACACACCACTGTATCCAGCTATTTAATATGATGTCTGGAGAACAATCCAAGATCTCATGCCTGAAAGGCTGAGCTCTTTGCATTGGAATAAATACATACATGTAGACATTAGTAGTGTTGAATAGCAATCAGCACAGTCTCGGCTTTGGGGAAATCAGACATCGATGGGGTGACCTATAGCCCTTGAGTATCATGCGGGAATGTGAGTCCAGAACTGTGAGATGTTACAAGGAGAGTCAGAAGTCTAGATACATGTGTGTGTGTACGTCAGTGTGTTTGAGTGTGTGAATGTATAAGTGTGTATGTGAGTGTGTATGTGTGTGTATGTACATGTGAATGTGTGTGTATGTGAGTGTGTGTACATGTAAGTGTGTGCATGTGTGTATGTAAGTGTGTTTGAGTGTGTGTATATGTATAAGTGTGTGAGTGTGTATGTACTGTGTGAATATGTGTGCATGCGTGTGTGTGAGAGTGTGTGTATGTATGAGAGAGTGTGTGTGTGTGTGTGTCTGTCTGAGAAAGGGGAGGAGGATTGACTGCCAAACTAAAATTTTCCAAATCTGTCATTATTTGAGCTTAGATTCAAGAAATAAATATTGGTTTTGAGCTTGGAAGAGGAAAGGAGAGAAAAATATTTAGCACTTTTTCTCTCCTAGTTTTCAACTTTAATTTAGTTGATTGGGATTTCTCTGGCTCCAAAACCAAGTTCTGTGTCAGAATCATCTTTAGGAGCCTACAGAAAAGCAGAACCCCAGACCCCAGTTCAAGCTGTGTGGGAGGGGGCTGGAGCCCCACAGCCCAGCAGCCTGACTTTCTGTTCCACTTTGCCAAGGCCTTGCACAGCAAACCTAGGATCTCAAAGTCTCCAGCTGAGTGGAGCTTAGGGAAGTTTTCATGAAAGTTCTTGGAAACTTGATCCAACCCAACCCAACTAGGAACCTTCAGGGTGCTCACATTTCTTAGGCTTTCTAGCTGCAAGTTATTTCCAGTAAGAAAAATAAAGACTGAACATTCAAAATAAAAAAGAATGTGGTAAAAATTTATAGAAAATTGGAGAGAATTTTGCTTGGGATGAGGACTTTTCTTTTAGGCTTCTGAGAAGAAGTGGGCAGAGTGAACCATTTAGTGAGTGGAGAGAGCTGGAGCTTGGCCTTGGCTCTTCCCTGACTTACTCTTTACTCTTTGATGCCCGGAATAATGACTACATAACCTTACACCACGTTATTTTAGGACTGAGGTTGGCGAGGATAAATGCCATAAATTACTACTTGAGAAATCATCCAAGGTATAGCCAGAGAGAAAAGAAGGAGAGATAGGGAAGGGGAGGGGAGGAGAGGAAAGCAGAGAAGGGGACGGGGAGAGGAATGGAGAGAAGGGAAAGGGGAAAGGAGAGCAGAGGAGAGAAGGGGAGAGGTGAGGAGAGGAGGGAAGAGGTGAGAAGAGGAGGGGAGAGGTGAGAAGAGGAGGGGAGAGCAGAGGAGAGGAGGGCAGAGGTGAGCAGAGGAGGGGAGAGGTGAGCAGAGGAGGGCAGAGGTGAGGAGAGGAGGGCAGAGGTGAGCAGAGGAGGGGAGAGGTGAGCAGAGGAGGGC
>LOEQ01001281.1:339486-391568 GCA_001685075.1 Bramus lutescens
AGGGCAGAGGTGAGCAGAGGAGGGGAGAGCAGAGGAGGGGAGGGCAGAAGTGAGCAGAGGAGGGGAGAAGTGAGGAGAGGAGGGCAGAGGTGAGCAGAGGAGGAGAGAGCAGAGGGGGGAGGGAAAGGAAGAGGAGAGGAGGGAAGAGGTGAAGAAGGGAGAGGAGGGAAGGTACACATTGCTCAGTGAATATACTTTGGGTTAAGTTTTAGGCATTATAAAATGTGAAAAATGTTGCCTATTTTACAGTTAGGTTTTCAGGCTCATGTGTACTAAAAACTCAGGCTTACATCTCTCCTGAATCAACAGTGATCAGAAAATAAATGATAGTGATTCCTCCTTGACTGGGTTAAGGAAATTGTCCTTCATGTGGAGTCAGTGCTTGATGTGATTCTAGAGAGCCGAGTGGTGGGGGGAGAAAGAAAACACAGGTGGATGGTAATTAATTGAATTTAGAGTGGATTGTGATCTTTCCATTGTGCAAACTTGAATATTAATATTCATATATCAACTACTAATTTTTCAAACATCACAGAAACTATCAGAGAAGGTCAGACAGCTCTTTATTTTTTCATTTTGCTTTGTAAAAGTGTTTAATATAAAATACTCATTCTGTTACTTTTTATATAGTAAAACATCTCTTAAACATGCGACTAATTCATAGTTTATAAACTGGCGTAGACTTTTGAGGCAGAGACATTTTTAAAAGATACAGACATAATCACAGACCCAGAGAATCCAAGTGTGTACAAAATCTTACCGTCAGTGCTGCATTCTTAATGGTATTCAAAATGACCCAGTTCAAAATGAAAATGGAAATATTTGTTCGCACCACATGACCGGATCTGAGTAGCCAATGACCTGTGTCTAGCTTGCTAGAGTGTGATATATTATAATGGCTACAATTTGCTGCAGGCAGAAATCTTAATTAAGGCATTTCCTAAAGAGTGACCTTCAGGGAGTACATTATCAAATTGGTGTGAAAATAGACAAAGGGCCAAATGGCAGCATTGAGGCGGGAAGACATTGGATATATATTTCCCCTCAAAGACTGTGTTGTTATTGATATTGGTAGGGCTGCAGGGCTCTTCACAGAACTATTAGCCTTACCCTCTATGAAAGACCTTATTACTCAGGGGAAGCAGAAGACTCCAAGCTCTTGATTAGTGAACAATAGCCCCTTCCTCCAGTGCAAATAATCTGTGTCTCATTGCATGTGTGTTTTGTTTATAAATTCACTCTTCATGTTCTGAACAGAGAAGTGTTCCCTGAGTATTTTTATTTTATATGCACATGGTGTGTGTGTGTGTGTATCCGACCATGCGTCAGGTGTTATTCCTTAGAAGCTGACTAGACAAGAGTGACCAGTCAGAAAGTGCTGGATCCACCTGTCTCCACCTCTTCAGTACTGGGATAACAAGCATGTACTATCATGTCCAACTTTTATGGGTGCTAGACACTGAACTCAGGACCTCATACTTGTACAAGCCATCTCTGATGACTAACCCATCTTCCTACCTCAAATATTTTACATTTTCTTTTAATCAGTCACATGTGTGCTAGTTAATTGGACAATGCTGCTGAATATTTGTAACTCTCGAAGACGGGGTCTGTTCTTTAAAAACTCTGATCTAATTGGGCAGCCTTAGAGTGGAATATGTCTTCTCCTTTGACAGAAGAAGTTGTATGATGCCTTCTCTGGCGGTAACAATGGATTGCTGTGCTTCAAGGTCCACAGACCGCTGGCACTGGGTCTACCAGTACAATGATGTGGCTCAAATCAGTTAGATTATTTCTTCCAGATTTCTCCAGGCTATGCAAAGTATGGTGGCCAAATGTTCCTTAATCTGCTCCTTTCCTGCCCAAAATTATTTGCCATTATTTTAACTCTTAGACATTTGACCAGCTTCTCATTAACTTGAGCAGGCTCAGAGTCAGCTGACCTTGTCCTTTTTAGGCAGAGCATGACCGTGTATTTCTGGAACACATGAAATATATCAGGACACAGAGCTAAGTCATCTGGTGGCGTCTGGACATTAATCTGCCACTTTCATGCCACAGCAGCTTGAGATCTAGCATTTTTCTGTGATTCCAAAGGAGGAAATATCTCTGCAGCCACAGCTTCATGTGTTCACTTAGAAGGACATCCACAAATTTAGATTTTCTTTTGATCCTCATTTTCTTATTCCTTTCACTTCCACTTAGCCCCACCCCAGGTCCCTTTCTCATCTTTAATTTTGTCTCTTCTGTTTTCAGGTCATAACTTCTCACCTTTACTTTCTCCCTTGATTGCTCCCTCCTTGTCTCCCCCTTTTGTTTTTTGTTGTTACACGATATCTTCTTGGATCTGTCTCTTTAGCTTACCATAGAATTTTACATTTGTGTTAGTAGAATGAAGACAATAATGCCAGTCTCAGAGTTTTTAAAACATGAAGTCAATGAAGATGGAAAATTATTTCTGAACAATAATTATCATTCTATTATTATGTCATTCATTTCAAAACACCTTGTCTTAAGTCGTCTGAACTCTAAATGTCTCAAACAAGCATCTTTAAAAGCACAGCACAAGAATATTTAGGGACTGAATGACTACAACAACTTTAATTTGGCAAAAGTATTAGGTGATTTGGGCTTTTTAAGGGACATCGACCTGGGAAGGGGAAATAAAATAGATTGGGGGGGGCTGTGAGTGCTTGGGGATGGGAGCAGGAGGGATCCCGGTGGGGGCAATGAGGGAGAGAGTACAGGGAGACAGCTGGGACTGGGGAACATTTGAGGGGCAGTGTGGAAACCTAGTGCTAGAGGAAGCTTCCTGGAGTCTGTCAGGTTGACTGCAGTGAGGACTCCTAGTAATGGAGGATACAGAGACTGAACTGGCCATCTTTTGTAACCAGGAAAGGCTTCCAGGAGTGGGACTGGGTTGCATTCGGTTGAGTTGTTGGCCAAGGGGGTCCGGTGGAGGATCCCAAACAACCTAGGCTGATGCTAGATGAGAGGGTTGCCCTCTAAAATCTGACAGTGGGGCTCCATTGCTGAGGACAGCATCCACACAGTCCATTGAATGTAGAGAGGCTGAGCTAGTGCTGGCGTGGAGCCTTGATTACTGTTTTCTAGTCTCTTTGGTGCAAGAAGGTACTCTTCAGGCTATCAGAAGAGAAACCTGGACACCAACTCAGTCATAAAACCTCCTGCCTACAATCTCTAACTGCAAGATGTACCAGACAATGGCGGCACAGAACATGTGGGAATAGCTGCCATCAATGTTTAACTTGGGGCCCACACCGTGAGAGGGAGTTTATGTCTTATACTGGACACTGGATACTAGATAGCTCAGAGACCTAGGGTAGAACCAAACAGGGCGGGCAAAGAAAAAAAATAGTTCTTAATGATACTTTGCTCTATCCACAGATTTGTGCCTTGCCCAATCATAATCAGGGAGGCTTTATCCAGAAGTAGATTGGGGTGGGTTCAGAGATCCACAGGGAGACATTATATGAAGGTCTCCTTCGGGCCACTCCATTCAGAGATCAGGGAACCCCACAGAAGAGGGGCAGGAAAGATTGTAGGTGTTAGGGGTGATGGAGGACACAAGGAGAACATGACCCACAGCATCAACTAAGCAAGACTCACCTGGGCTCACAGAGCTGTAAATGGAAATCCCGGGTCTACATAGGTTTGCACCAGGTCCTCTGGGTATATGTTACAGCAGTTCTTTTTTGTAGTGGTTTTATGGGACTCCAAAATTGTGGGAGCAGGGATGTCTCTGACTCTTTTGCCTGATTTGGGGATTCTTTTCCTCCTATTGGCCTGCCTTGTCCAGCCTCCGCAAGATGGCATTTGCCTTGTCTTATTGTATCTTGTTTTGTCGTATTTGGCTATCATTTCTTGGAGGCCTGTTCTTTTCTGAAGAGGGAACAGGGGGGAGTGGATTTAGGGGAGAGGTAAGGTGAGAGGTGTGGAGACCTAGGATGAGTGGAAGGATGGTAAACTGTGGTTGGGCTGTATTAAGAGGCACTGGAGTAGCTGTGAACATTTAAAAAACCTTTGTGCATGTGCTTATACCAGAGTGTATGAATATGTGTATAATGTGTGTGCATGTTTGTGTGTAAATGCAGGTGGGTATGCCATAGAGGGCAAGCATGGGTGTTGGTGTCAGCCTTCTGCCTTATTTGAGGCAGGGTCTTCTGTAGTTTGCCATTGCATGTGCCAGGCTAGGCTAGCCGTTTCTGGTCGGAGTGCTGGGTTTACAGATGCATGTTACTGAATCCTGCTTTATATGGGTTCTTGGGATTCAACTCAGGTTCTTCTACTCTCCAGGCAAATGGTTTACCCACCAGGCCATCTCCACAGCCTATTCTTATCAGCCTTCTTTTTCTCAGTTTCTTTCTTATGTGGCTTATCCTATGGTGGTAAGAGAGACAGAAAAGTTAAGGACATTTAAACTAATGCACTGCACACATTTTGTAAGGAGGCTTCACTTTTACAAGGTTTTGTAACACAAAAGTGAGCTGACCATCACTCCCTCAACTGATCAGCAATCGTAGCCCTAGATAATAGTTGTACAGTTGTGTGGTCAATCGGTCTGTGAAAAAGATTGTCACCAAGGAGCAAACAGCTCCAAAGAGTAACTGTAATATCGGGCATTAGAAAGATATTACCCAGACTAGCCCTGGAGGAAGACTAGGGTTCTGTTGCTTAGACAAGCAATGGAAAGACATCTGTAGCAGGCGACTCTGTACTGTAGATTACAGGGATGTAATGACTTAGAGCATTAGGATAGATAATAAAATAATTGTGTATCTATAATCATCCCCTTATTTACAAGATAAGCTCAACTATATTATCACAAATGGTCTTTATAAAAAATACTGTGGCAGATACTGTCAACAAATGGGGCCTCATGGGATTAAAAGGCTTTTGAAACCTTTGACCAAAGATTACTATCTATAATATACACAAACTGGATGGCCACACACCAGACCATGCCCCAATCCCCAGACTAGCTGGGCAGCATGAACTGGACTCAATGGGGAAAGAAGAAAAAAAATCCAAAGTTGGGTGGGAAGGGGTTGGAGGGCTGAGAAGCTGGTAAGAGGAGAAACTGATGGGGTATATATGTCTAAAATGCATTGTATGAAAGTCTTAAAGAACTAATAAGAATTATTTAAAATGCAAACAGATGACCTGATAAAAAAGGGCTAATGATAGGCATAGTTGTGTGCACACCTGGTACCCTGACACTGTGGGAGTCAGAGACAGGAGGATCTTTGGGGCTTGTTGGCCGCAAGTTTAGTTTCAGGTTCAGAGATCGGCCCTGTCTCAGAGGAGTAATGGGGGAGTGATAGAGCAAGGCATCTGGTGTCTGTCAGCGTCTACTGAATATACATAGGTGCACACACCTTCATATGTGCACATATGCCACACACACACACACACACACACACACACGAAAAATCTGAGAACTCAGAATATTGATGCTTTTTGTTAGTGNCACACACACACACACACACACACACACACACACACCCCAAAGAAAATAGGTAAGTGAATTGAACAGAGATTTTTCAAAAGAAGAAATATAAATGGCCAATGAGTATTTTTAAAAATTTTAAACATTCTTAGCTATTAGGGAAATAAAAATTATAACTACATTAAGATTCCATTTTGCCCCAGTCAGAATGTCTATCATCAAGAAAACACATGACAAGAAATTCTGACCAGGGAGCATAAGAAAGGAATTTTTATTCGCTGTTGGCGAGAGTGTAAATTGGTGTAGAAATCAGTGTGGAAGTTTCTCACAAATCTAAAAACAGAACTGTCAACTATATCATTCATGAACACTCACCGAAAGGATGCTATATCTTGCCATATACTTGCTTGTCTGTGTTTATTATTGTTGCTCTGCAATATTAAGAAATGAAATCAGCCTAGAAGCCCAAGAACAGATTAACAGGTGATGAAAACGTGGTAAAGACATCCAATGGAACTTTATTCAGCCATAACGCAATATGAAATTATGAAAATTTCAGGGAAATGATTGAAACTGGAAAAGATTCTGTTGAGGGAGGTGAAACAAGCTCAGAAAAAGAAATGCTGCATGTTCTTCCTCACACGTGGGTCTCAGTTTCTAGCTTTCATGTATTAGTTTTTATGTGGGGATGAGTGCATAGAGAGACCAGGAAACTGTCAAGAGACCCATGGAAAGAGAAAATAGAGGCCTCAAGGAAGAGAGGTAGGGGTAATAGGACACTTGCGATTTGAAAATGAGAGGGAGGCTTACCTGAAACTAAGTATTGTGAAATGCCATAAGGAAACTGCTACTTTGTAAGCTAATTAATGGGATTACTAGAACAAGACCTGAACACACACACACACACACACACACAGACATGAGACAAGAAAGAGACAATAGAAGTAGGAGGGGTAAGAGAGAGAGTTGGAGAGGGGTGCATATGATTGCAGTATATTGTATACATGTATGAAATAAATGGAAAGGTTGCTAATGAAATAGTTCTTCTGGGGAAAGAAAATTCAGTTGCTAAATGGCTTGGTCAAGGCAGTGGCAACACTGAAATAAGACAACCAAGAGCTGAACTTGGTTCTTGCCTTTGTCTCTCAAAGTTAACATGCTTTGTGAAGCTCACAAGTCAGCAGCTAGGAAATCGTGTTTAAACCTAATGGACGGGGAAGGGAGTTTGAAAAAGCGAGTTCTAACGGAGTGCATCCTACCTGTTAACAGTAAAGTAACAGGAGAATGAAAGATCTTCTAGTTCTTACAACATTGCAATTCTTTGTGGAAACAGGTTTTTTTTTTCTTTTCTATTTCTGGTAAAACCAGTTTTATAATCTCACTGCCACCTAGCATTCTGGCACCTACCGAATGTATCAATATCCTTCAACTGATTAAAAAAAGAAAACCTTTTGATAACATGTCTAAAAACGGAAGAAAGTCTTTAAGCAGTGTGTGTTCTCAGGGGAAGCCCACATTATTTGAAGCTTTGTCACCTCAATTGTAATTCTGCTTGATAATTAACAGTACCAATTAGTTGAAAAGTCCAGAGCCAAGGTACGTCGAGTTTGTGGAAAATAAAAATGAAACGAGCAAAATTAGGTTTAATGAGTCCTGCAACCTTGAGAAAGCCCAGCCCTTAGACTTCATCTACACAGAACCTACAGTGCACTCTCCTTATTCAGCCTTCCCATATGCAACCCAATTCACAACAAGGTTATACATTTGTTTGACACAAGATTTTGGGGGCTGGGGGGGGAGAAAAACAGAGACAAAAGGCCTGCTTTCATGTTCTGCCTGTGTTCACAGGTGAATGAGCCATCTCTTGAATTTCAGTTTTCCCATGTTAAAAAGTAGGTAACAATTCCCTCGCTTGCCTGTCTGGATTCTTGCAAAAATCAAAGGAAAAAAGACAGAAGAGAGCTACGGCTCACTTGGAAAATGCTTCAGACTGGAAGTTTTTGGTCTTTCTTTCTCTTAGCCCTTAGCAACTGCCAATGTTTATATTGTATATTGTGGTGTGGAAATTGATCAATTTTTTTTCATTCAGTCTCTTTTTGACTTGGGAAAATGAGTTTAGACTAAGACTGAGAAGAATATTGTCTTAGTTATGTTTTTATTGCTACGATAAAGATTATGGCCAAAACCATGTAGGGTGAGAAGAGTCAGTTTTCATTTACAGTTCTCAGGATGACTCCATCACTGAGGGACGTCAGAATAAGAACTTAAGGCAGGAACCTGGAGGCAAGGGATTGAAGCAGAACCATGAAAGAATGCCGCCTTCTGGCTTTCTCTCCTGTGGCTTTCTTAACCTGCTTCGGGATGGCGTGGCCAGTGAATTGGGCCCTCCAAAATCAATCATTAATAAAGAAAAATGCCCAACACATATGCTTACAGGCCATCTGAAGGAGGCAATTTCTCAATTGGGAGTTATCTTCCCAGTTAACCATAATGTGTCAAGTTAACAAAAAAACCCACACATTTGTAGAAATAAAATGTAGTAATGAATAAGACTTTCCAGGTTATATTATATGGTGGCTCACTCCTTTAATCTCAGCATTTTGGAAGCTGAGGCAGGAGGATTGCCTATGAGCTAGTGGCCAATCTAAGTTGCAAAATATATTTCATGCAGTGAGATACTGTCTGACTCAAACATTAGAAAGAACAGGTAGGCTAGGCTATAATAACTGCTACCCAGGGAAATAAAACATGATGTTGGGGGACAATCACGGATGGGAGAGAACTTTATATAGTGGTTATTGTGGATCATACTGTGTGTCTCCCCTCCACAGAGAGGAGATAGGGAATTTTTGAAAATCCCCAAGATCTCAATATGAATTTGAGCTGGTTCAGACATACAGTTATTACAGATGGTGCCATGATCCAATATGGATAGTGTGAAGTCAGAGAGTTGCTGAAAGAAGGCTGAGACAACTAAGACAAAGACTGGCATGCGATAGTAGAGCTTTAGAAACTGGAAAGGGGCCAAAAGGATCTTGTACATCTTGCAGATAAGACACCCTTGTTGACCCCTTGATATTTAAACTTCTGGCCTGTGGAACGAGGAGAGTTAGGCAACTTCACTCTCCAGGATCAGTACTCTATCAGAGCATCCATAGGCAACTCCTTGTTAGTTTGAAAAGCTCCTTACAGGCTCAAGATTAGGGGCAGAAAAGGGAGAGAGGTACCCAAGCTCTGCATCCCATGAATGGAAGCTGGACTGTGAGATGACTAGAGGATGGAGAGCCAAATGGAAGAAGATCAGCGAGACCTCGGATGGGAGAGGAGGATTTTGCAGGGTAAGGTAACTAACCCTAACCCTAACCCTAACCCCCTAACCCTAACCCCTAACCCGTCTCCTCGGATGTGCTACATGTAATACCATGTAGATGGGCTCATCAATGCCACACCAAATGTTTTCAAAGTATAATGTTTTTAAAAAAATACCCAGAACTCAGAACATGACTGGAGAGATGACTTCATGGCTAAGAATACTTTTTCATTTTACAGAAGAAACAAGTTTGGTTTCCAGCACCCATATCGTGGCTCACTATTAGTTACTATCTGTAACTAATGGTTTCTTCTGGTCTCAGTGGGTACCAGGAATGCACATACAGCAGATTCATACATGCAGGCAAAGTACTCATATACATAAAAAACACACAAAACAGATACATCTTAAATATAACTTTAGAACCATGTGACAGCATTTTAGTGGTATATGTTTTTTGTACATGTGTGTGTATGTGCATATGTTTGCATGCTGTATATACACATATGTGAAAGTAGTTATATGTTTGTGAATGCCAAAGTTCAATGTCAGGTATCTACCTCAATTGCTGTCTACCTATTTTTTTTCAGACAGAGCCTCTTACTCTACCTTAAGTTTCATTTATTTATGTAACTTGCCTAGCCAATGAGCTTTAGGGACTCTGTCTCTGAAATCCCAGTGCTGGTATTGTGGAAACATACCACGTTGTCTGTCTTTTATGAGGATGATGAGGATCAAATTTAGGTCCTTCTGCGTATGTGTCAGGCACTTTACTGCCTGAGCTGTCACCTTGGCTGGCAATTTCAGTGTCTGTTCATTAAATTTCAAAATGCATTATTACAACTTTTAACACAAGTAGAAGTCACTGTCTCATGCACCTTTTGATTAAGTGATCAAATTCACTCAAGATTCAGGCTTTCAGCAGCATCAGATTATAATATCTTATCCCTGCAATTTGACAGTGGAATATTTGTGCTATGTGCAAGGTTTCAGGTGGCGCAGAAGAGAAACGTTTGTTTATTGTTTGCTAATTTGTACTTTATAATTTGATTCCTATTTCTATTTACTTCTTTGAATGTATTTTTTAAAATAAGGGTCAGTATTCCAGTTTTATACTATGATATATTCAGATAAGAATAATGAATATGTAAGGATTTGGAGGACAAGAATGCTAACATTAGTCTCTGTGAGCTACAACGCAAAGTGAAATGAAGCCGGAGGATTCCAGGGCATGTTTGTTAGCACTTCATGATGATCCCATCAAATGCTTTTCAGTGGCCTATCTCAGCCAGATTCACAAATAATTCTCTCCTTAGTTAACTAAGTATTCATTAGGGCTAGTGAGGAGAGAATACTGTTGAAAATGGATGTGGTCCTATCTTTTGTCTGAAAAATTAGTATAATCAAACATGCTAGAATCTAATCACTTTACTAGGCACAGTGTATATATGCATGCTCATAAGAAAAAGAGCACCTAACATATAAACCAAAAACCTACACTACTCCCACAATTTTTTACTCAGAATACTGATTTAGGTATTCAGTAGAAAAGTCAAAATTTGCATTTCTAGTTCTAACTCTGTCATGGATTATTTTGTTTGTTTTCATGGTGGTGGATCAGTGCATAAAAATATATTTGATAGTGAAAGTTTAAAACCCAATGTGAAGGCTCACAGATTCAGAATGACTAGTCTATCTGTACAGAAGTTCATTGATGAAGACTTTGGGTCTGGTTAATTTTGGTGTGTGATGTGTAAATTTACTTGTAAGGTTTTTTACAATAAGGTTTATATTTAAAACATTAGAAAAAAGAACAAATAGAAAACACATACCATCCTGTTTTTATTATTCTCAAATTAAATGTTAAAATATTGAAGGAATAATTTTGTCTTTAGACAATATCTATGTCTCTTTCTGAAAATTAGCTTGGGTTCTTGAGTTTACCTGCTTCTTTTGGTTGAAACTATGTCTTCTGGATTTCTGCTTCTTGTCTACCATTAAGTATCCATATTTGCATAGGTATATGGAAATACTGTACTTCTTAGTGAATGTCTGATTTTGAAAACTGCAATAATAACACTACCAAGTAAAATCTTCAGAGAAAATGACCCTTTGTTCTAATTTTTAAAATCTGTGGACTAGAACAGCACCCTTGGGGACTATAATCCATGCAATAGATTAAGAGCCTGTTAAATGTTATTTTCAGCTTGGCAGAGCACCAACTGCTAGGTAACTCTTTAGCTCTGATTATGTTGAAGTATGGTAAACTTACTATAACCAGGTGACAGCACTAATGTGTCATTGTGGAATGCTTTTAAATAACTGTACAAGCAAATGTAATGAGCTTTACTATCTAATCCCTGGGTAGAAAATCAGCCTTGCAGACACAAAAGGCAAACATCCCGTGGCTCCTCTCAAATGTGGAATCTCAACTGTGCACCTGTATGCATGATGTGAAAATATAAGGAGGAATCTTTGGGAAGAGGAAGAGGAAGGAGACTAGGAGGGGACAAGAGAGGGTCATAGGGGAGGGTGCTCACAATTAAAATAGCTAACATGCTTGAACAGAAATATTCTATGAAGCTCATTGCTTTGTAAAACTAATACAGACTAGTACCAAAAAAGGAAGAATGAAATCTTCTTGCACCAAACTGTGAACTGGTGGCAAGTGTGTAAAGGTATAGTGTATCATTGACCCCTTGAATGCCTACAGCAGGCTTCAATCCACTGTTGATACATTAGGGAAGCTTCAAGGAAACTCTCCTCTGACTTTCCAAAGTATATCTATGTACTGAAATTTGACGAGGTTTGGCTAATATATATAAAGTTATTTTTATTGGTTTAAAGATGTTTTATGTTTTCTTTTCTTCCTGTTTTAAATTTCCTACCACATCACAGGTTATAATTTTTATTTTTCTGAGTAGAATATCCTGACTAATCTATTGAGTTTAAACAGTTTCATTCTGATTAACATTACATTTTCAGGATAGTGCATATGGTATGGCTGATTTTCAAAATGCTTTATCATATGTATTAGAAATATGTATTGCTGATCTGAATTCCCTTAAGATTACTATAAAAATCAACCTTGGAGGTAAAGCAGATGAAAGTGATTGCTGTGCAAGCCTGGCAACCTGAGCTTGATACCCTGAACTGATGTAAAACACCAGCTGTAGGGGCTTGCATCTGAAATATCAATATTTTTGATGATGAGATGGGAGGAAGAGACAGAAGACCTGCACAGAAGCTTACTAAGCCAGCTAGCCTCAAATATGAGACACAACACTAAAAACAAGAGATACCTGTCTCAGCAAGGTGAAAAGAGAAATCAACACCCAAAAGTTGTCCTCTGACCTCCATATTTGTCATTTGCAGAAGTGTGAGTGCATGCATACACACACATACTAAATAATAAAATAAGACATGGTCTATGGAGAACTACCAGAAAAATAAACCAAAGATCCATACTGTAAAACACGCACATGTTATGTTTCAAGTAAGTAAATCTGATATCTAGTTAACATTTCTATATACTCATAAAGCTTCTCAGATGACAGAGGGAACACTTACACAATGTCTGAATTGAACTGTAAATATCTTAGAGTTGCCAAGTGCAAATAAATCAACTCTAATATGACAGGGACTTAAACAATTATGCTCAGGTTGATGCTTGGAATTCCAACCCTATGGTAGAGTTGGGCAAGCAAAACATAGTCTTAGAAATGATTCAGAGCAGACATTAGTTCCTAAATTAAACAAAGTTTTGATGGGCTTTAGAAATATCTTATGTTACTTAGAATCTCAAGAAAAGTGCAAATATTTCTAGCCATCGTGGCTGTCTTCATCATTGTTACCACCACCACCATCATCAATGTAACAGTGATCATTGTCATTGCCATAGGGTTTTCTTTTATCATTATCACATCAGCATCATCATTGTCATCATTCTCATCAATCATCATTGGTACCATCATTAAGAACTTCATCAAAAATATGACCATTATTACCATCAACATGATCGTCATTGACAACACCACTGTCATCATTATCATTAGCATAAATATCATCAATAATTTCATCAACATCATGGTCATCATTTCCATCAAGACCATCGTCATAATTATAATCTCCATTGTATTGTCACCAATAGCACAGATCATAGCCATTATTGCTATCAACATTGTCCTAGTTTGAATTATTTCTGTTGCTATAAAATAACCTAGCAAAAATCAACTTAGGGGAAAGAGAGTTATTTGTCTTACAGCTCTGGGTTACAGTCCATCAAGGCAGGGGGGTCACAGTGGTAGGAGCTTTAAGTGCCTAGTTACATTTACAGTCAAGAGCAAAGAGGAAGGAATGAATGTGTGTTCACTTGCTTGTTATGAACTTGATTTTTCCACTCTTTATACATTTCAGGTACCTTTCCTTAGGGAATAGTGTCCTCCCCCCACACTTCCTGAGCTGGGTTTTTCCATGTCTGTTTATTTAACAAATGAAATACACGGGCCAGCCTATTATAGACAATCTGTAATTGAGACTTCTTTCCCAGGTGACATTAGGTTTTGTCATGTGGAAATTAGAACTAACCAGAGTGGGTGTCATCAGTGTCATCAGAATCATTACCACCAGCCCCCATAAACAGCATGGTCCTCAGAGCCATCAGTATAAATGTTATGATTGACATTGTCATTGTCATCATCATAGGCACACATAGTCTTGCCTTTGTTTCTTTTCTGTTACTATTATAAAGTATCTTGACAAACGTAAAAGGAGAAAGGGTTTAGTTTCTCACAATTCAAGTAGAGTTCCTCATCATGGTGAACTCGCATCAGCAGGAACTTGAAACAACTGGTTGTTTTGCATCCGCAGCCAGGAAGCAGAGAGTAGATGAATGCATACATCTGCTCAGGTCCCTTTCTCTATTTATATAATCCAAGATCCCAACCAGGGAACAGTGCTACCCATAGTAAGCCAATCTTCTCACCTCAGCTAGTGCAGTCAATATCAGCCCCACAGTCATGCCCAGAGGTCTGTGCCTCAGGTGATCTTTAACTTTGTTAAGTTGTCAGTTAACAGTAACCATCATAGTTATCATTGATATTAGCACTATCATCATTACATCATCATCCTTATCTCCTTGCCATATAACTTAACTTCCACCACACATAGCACAGTGCACACCAGGCTATGGAGAATGGCTAAACTAGATTAATGAGTTCCTCTGAAATCCTGGAGAGACTTTGTAAGCCTTGTTCCCTGTTTCTGACTAGTGACATTGAATTGAAGTCTGAGGTACCCAATTTTAGGTACCTAAGTCTGAGGTATAGGGAACTTTATGCATTCAGAAACTCTACCTGCTTCCTTCAGGTGTCATTACCTGCTTGAGTCCTACATCTAGTTCAGTTTTCTTCTTGTGCCTTAAATAGTTGTAAATCTAGGCTGGGCTTGGTGGTGCTTGGCGGTAATCCTACTACTTGGAAAATTAAGGGGGAAGGATTGCCCTGAGTTTGCAGTCACCCTGGGAAGCAGAGTGAGTTCCAGAAAAGTCTGGGCTATTTAATATGACTCCATCTCAAAACATAAAAGAAATTGTTATCTAACTGTCTATAAAATATATAAAAGTACTGGTATTTTTTTCTCTCTTTAGAAAATTATAGGGGGTAGCTCTGGTACCATCAATCTAGTAGAAATTCTGTTTTCACCACTGTCAAAAGGGACTGCATGACAAAAACAATGGGAATTTCCTGGCCTACCTTAGTACTTAAAGGGTGACTTTAAAATGACAACTATTTGTTAATACAAAAGAATAATTTCATTAATTATATATTTATTTATTCATGAACATCTATAACACAAAAGGTAATATATTCAAGAGTGAATTTCAGTAAAGGGAGTTTTGATTAGGTAGATCATGTAGAATAAAATAGATATGCATTAATAATAGCATTGTCTTTTTAACAAATATTGAATATTTTAGGAAGATGACTAAACAGAGATAAGTTTTTGATTTTTATTATTGAAGAAATTTCAAACTTCTGATCTTTCTGCTTTAGCCTCCTGAGTACCAGTATTTGTATATATATCACCAAGCTCAATGTTCAGTTTTTTTTTCTGACAAGGACCTGCATGGCAGAAAAATCAATGTTTCAAGTTAAGATTTTGATAGCAGCTTTCTTGTAGACAATGCAAAGAAATTATTATGATATTTTGTAAGAATTAAAGTAAGAAAACAAATCCTAACTATTTATTCTGCAAAAGTTGTTGCCAAAACCTGGAAAATCTCTCTCTTGTGCTCTTCTGGGAAGTGGTATGTAATGCACTTGGAAGACTTAATTTTTTTTCAGTTAAAAGGGTTTTAATTTATCCTCTATGAAAACACTTCCAAAAGTCCCGAAATTGCACATAGAATCTATATATGAATTTTTCTGGAATTAATTATCCAGTTATTTCTCTGGGCTCTTGGGGGTAGTTTCATCCACAATGTATCTTCCAGATAGTTGTATTGAAATCATTCACAAAGATTGAAAAAATACAGAGTTCTGGGCTCTACCCTAATCAGAATCACTGAAGGCAGAATTCGGAATGAAGCATAAATGGGCTCCTTGTGCGTGCGTTCTCTCTCTCTCTCTCTCACTCACATACAATTACCTTTCTGTTTCTCACAATTACCCTTAATTCAATTAAAAACAAAAAATAATCAAAAATCAGTTTAGCAGGGAACAATTCCACAGAGGGTCTCAATGAAAACAGCTAAAATATATCACTCTCTCACAGTCTGTTTTGATCCAAGGGTAAAATGTAAACCAGTCAGGGGAATTTATGGACTTCATGTCCTTCACACAATCCTCCATAAATATCCTTTCTCCCTACTGGGCATTTCAGGAGGATTAGAAAACAGAATTCAAGGTTTCCTTCACTGACAAGAATCTATAGGGCAAAAAATTCAGTGTTTTAAGTTCGGATGAAGCCGTTATATTTGTTAAGCAACTGCACAGAGGGCAAGATGAAGATTATGTTTTTGTGTTCCTAAGAATTTTGCCTGAGTGAATGGGCTACTTGCCTACCTGATTCCAAAGTAGGTCAGTGGATGTTACACTTTGGGAATACCCTGGTGAGATCTGAAATTAAACCTGCAAGAGCGAGGCAGTTCCTAGAACATCAAGGCCAATTGTTAGCTGGCAAATAAACCAGGGAGAAAATGTGCTATGAACGTTTCTACCTAGGAGTCAGCAGCAACTGACTACATATTTGCCTAGTTTATGTAGAAGCAAGTCTGTGATAATTCTAACTGAAAGTTGTCTGGGATCCTTGCTGTACCTGGTCATTTCCTGGTAAGGTTCTTCCAAGGAATATCTTATAAAACTGTCTAGTTATCATTAATAATTTGGAGAAGTCATAGTTGAAATTCACTTCTAAAAGTATTTTTTTAATATTGTGTTTTGTCTATCTATACAAGGAAGAAGTGTTCATTCTGTACTATGCAGAAACATACATGCACACACACACACAAACACACACATTTAGTATTTCTAGAGAGATGGCATGTAGTTTTGTCAACCATATGAAGCCTTAAAAAGTCTTAAAATTCCTCCAAGTTTTCCTGTCATCCTCTCCCAGTCCTGAAGGAATAGTGTGGCAAATTATGGGAGAACAAATAGAATTCATGTATATATCTTTGAAGAGGAGTGAAGCTACAATAATTGAACTTGAAACCACAAGATGTCTGCTTGTTGTGTGCTGTGGGTTGTTCACCTTGCTTTCAGTCGAGGTATAGCATATTTGTATTTGAAGTATAAGAAGTCTGGATTGGGGCTGTAAATATGACTTAGCTGGTAAACTGCCATCTTGTGAAATGCCACCCAAGGTTGACATGTGAACTTGTATGTACACATATAGAAACACACACATATGCACACATACATACATAGTTCAGACTGGCTTCATATGAGGCCAGAAGCTTTGTGCAGGATTGAAGTTTAAATCACAGACTTTCCAACTTACATTATTTCAGCACTGTTGAATAGAAAAAGAAATGGGATTGCATTGTCTAGTTATCATATAAAAGGCTTTAAACAGGCAAGAAAGATTTATTTTTAAAAAAAATTTGCTAAGATTCCTGCACTTCAGACAGATCTATGTAATGGCATAACCATATGGTGCCATTTCAGTATTTTATACATTTCCTTATTTTTCCTGTTGCAATATAGCATATTATCTTAATTATGTTTTAAATAACTTTTGGAAACTAAGCATTAAGAAATATCAGTGAGATTAAGCCTAAGCACATGTATAATATATACATTTTGTAACAGCATTTATCAAAAAAGAATGAAAAGATTATGGCATATACCCATCCTATCTGGAGTTTCTTTATATCACTCTGCTATAAATAAAATACCCACATTTAAGTTTCAGGAAAGAAACCACTTATTATGCAACATCAACTTGTCTTGAGGGATTTATTGATGAATAAGATGATTTTTGTAGCATCAACGAGTCAACACTTTTCCACCCATATTTTCTACAATATAATCTTTATGACTAAATCATGAAAATTGATACTCAGGTTTATAGAGTGATAAAACATATCAATCCCAAAGTTCTTGGGCAGCATACTATCCTTCAAAATTCAAAACATGCTTACATATATTTAGCATATTTTACTTGTCCTTAGGTATCTAGATAAGTATGGCTCTCTAAGACTCCTGGACACTGTAGACATCATCTGCAATGTAAGGACTAAGACACTGTGCTGATGGACAGTTCTATTGCCCCGCTTTGGGTTCTCATGCTAACTGAGAACTCTCCCAAACTTGGTTTCGATCTCTGTCACATTATAGCTCTGTCATAGCTTTCACCTTTTCATCAAGTTCCTTCATCTTTGTGTGACAAGCTTTCTTGTTAAAGGTTATGACATTGCTGTTCCAGAAAGACCCCATTCTTCACTCTCCCACCCTTTTTTTTTGCCCCTTTGCTGGCTGTACTTTGGTTGAATTACCACACCTGCATTGTCTTTCTGATGACCTTCTTGAAAGTTCAGACACCATGACAAGCCTTTCTAAGGAACCCAAACTATCACATTGTGGTCCTGCTCTGAATACTAGTTATAATTATATTAATTGTTATATTTTGTTTATATGACATAGTTTGGATCTAAGGTGACATACACTTTCTGAAAAGGGAAACACAATGTGTATTCTGGGCCAATCAACTTTCTTTTTCCATTGCTACTCAACTTTGCCTCTGTTGAAGGAATAAAGGCATTGATAAAAGGTTTGTGCATTACACAAACCCTGAATTCAGACACATTAATTCATTCTTTCCTTTCCATTCTTAAAATTTCAGCTCTGTTCTGTTCCTAACATCCAAATCCCTCTGAACTGACTCAACACAGAAACCGTGGAATCCAACATAACCATCTTCTCATGCTGCCCACAAGCATACCTGTGCTGTGCTGTGCTCCAAGCAGGATCCTGTATCCTCTTTCCTCACAGCTCTTAAGTGACTTTAATTGGTTTTATTGTCAAGTGCCTTCATTTTCTTTAAAACGGCTCATTTATTTTCTTTCTTTACTCAAAGGGAAATAATTCATCCTGATATGAGTATCTTGGCACCTAGTTTCCTTCCCTTTACAGACATGTCTGTGTCTATTTTGTACTTAGCACACCCTTGGTACCTACCAGTAGATGGGCACCATCCTGAGGTGCCACCTTCCACCTGTGTGAATTCAATTATCTACAGCTGGGCCTGTGCTAAAAGCATGGGTTGTTAGTACCTGCCTTCTCATGTCTGCACAACATGGACTAACTAGTCCAAAATGTCACTCTCTGAGAAGAGGGTAAATAGGTTTCATAATAGGTTCTTTCAGGCCATAACCAAAGAAGAAATAACAGGATATTGAGGTGAAACTTTCATGTCACTGTATTTTCCAAATATTAAAAAATGTCATTCAAATTTTTACCATTCATTCATTTATTTATTTTGCTACTAAGACACAAGAGTGGTTGACAGGCTCATGTTGTGCCCAATATGCCATTTTAAAATTTCAGTGGACTGTGAAGTTCACAAATCTGGGGCTGGACTCACACAGCCTTGGGCAAATGACAAACACCCAGCATGCATTGCATTGCTCCATTTAACACATATTCTACATAAACAGAAAGACCACAAATGATGGCAAATATGAAGGGAAGAGGGCATTCACAAGCGATAGTGAAGTGGGTCTCTTTTTTTTTCTTCTTTCTTGGCAACAAATAACTCAGATACCAGTTTTCCTTTCCAGGGAAGTTTTATGGTTGGCTTTGCTGAGTCTCAGGGAGGTTAAATGATTTCCCTAAGGCATCATCTGACACACATCCACACACACCTTCTCACTGAAGAGACCTGTTCTGCATGAGTTGGGGCCCAAGCACCTTCCCGCCCTGAGCCATTTGCTCTAACTACCGCTCTGAGAGGCCCCCAGTGGGCAGCTTGCTACACAGCAGCCCCCAAGGTCTGCTGCTCTCATTTCTTGCCATCTGTTTCCAACAAACATCTTCTTTTACTAACAAAACTCCAACCCGTGAGCCTCTATAGTATTTTATTTCTTTGTGTGGGTGATGTTACAAACAGGTGACAGGTGACTTAAATTTTTTTCCTTTTCATGGCTTCTCACCTCTTTATCTCAAAATTATAGTGTATTCTAATAGCCGTCTAATTGTTACTAGTGATTTCCTTTCACATCTGATAGCATGCATCAACCCTTCATCTGATAATTTATATTATTGGATCTTCAACAAAAATGATGAGTATCTAACCTATTTAAAATGATGTGTATCTAACATTTTTTTTAGATAGCTACAAGAATCCTTTACAATGTTTTTGTATGAAAATGATTATCAGGATTGATATTGGTCAGGACAAAATAAATGAAGTGATTTATAAAAGTTTAAATTTTGTCATTACTACACTACCTCCTGAGGTTCTTCTGAACATGAGAAATCATGAGTAGAGAGAAGAAAGAGCTGCCTTTCTCCCTCCTCAACTCTTTGTCATTAGGGGACACACAAAGAAGATGCCCACTCACAAATCAAAGAGTGTATTTCCACCAGATACAAGCTCTGCCAGCACCTTGTTCTCAAAACCAACCTTTGAACATAGATGTGTAACTTTCCCAGTCTGATTATTTGATATATAGTCTTCAAAGTTACAAGCTGCTGTCTTCATGTGTTTCAGTCTCCTAAGACATCCTTCAGGTACTTGTGGAGGGACTAATTGGTAACAAGGCTAGATCTATAAGACAACTATAATAAACATATGTCTATGTAGGATCATGGAAGATGATGATGCCACAGAGAAGAGAAGCAGGAAGTGGCTCCAATGTGCTGATATGAAGAAGCAACCCATTTTAGAGAATGGGGGTTCTGTAAGTTCTGTAAGCTCCTCCAGCTGGAAAGATACACCCATAAACACATCAGCTCAGAGTAGGGTTGCAACAATGGCACCTTTGGGTAAATCCTTGCCTTCTGTGCCTCACTACAGCCTTGCTTCAAACTGTTTCCAAAGCACATTCCCAAAGCCTATCTCAGCTCTTTCTTCCTAACATTAACCTGAGAGCCGCAGCCAGTAGAGCCTGGCTTTGCCAGCAATGTCTACACTTGATCAGGATGACAGCTCCCAACAAGGTGACTACAACCTGCTAATGGAGTTTATGTTTCAGATATCATCCTCAGCTAGCTGGGGTAGAAGCAGAGGGAAGCTGAATCTGAGCATCAAGGAAGTTGGGGCAGGACCTGGTTTGAAGGAATCCCTCCATCTTGTTGCCAGCTCTATCTTCTAAGCACAGGAAAGACACAATGGTTTTTTCTGGGCCTGGCACCCGTGCAACTTTCCCAGCTCAGATGGGCATGAAACCAATTTCAAGGGAAGATAATCTGGAGAGCCTGTCTTTTCCTGGTCTCTAATTCTGCACTATCTCTACTGCAGGGCAGGGAAAGATATTTAGCCAGTTTCTTGGTCATAAGGCACTAGTGGGATGATAATTTTAAAACTTCACTTCTTTTCAAGGCTTTTCACCTCTTCATCTTAAAATTACAGTGTATTCTGAAAGCCATCTAAGTTTTATGACTGATCCAGTTTCCATCATTTGCTGATCTCATGACTATGAAGAAGCCATCAAATGTTGCCCTGTCTCATATTTTCTAGTCACACAATATGGATAAATATGAGCACCCACTTCACATGTTCATGAGGTCAAATTAGATCATGCTTGAATATATAAATTCCCTAGGGACATATGGACAGAAAGCCCTTGGGAGTTTTATTATTTTTTGATTAATTAATTTTATGTAAGAGGAAGCTAAGTGGATGGAGAAGCTGGGCTAGTTGTCTCATTTCTTTCTATGAATGGCCATTTTCAGTAGAGGTCACCCTTGGACATGGGCAGATGATGAAGACATAGAGACTGTGTCTGGATCATTGTCAGACTGAATTGCTGGTGAGCACAGACCTTCAGTTTCCTCATCTATAAAATGAGAAGAGTAGTAAATCCCCTTCATGGAGTTGGGATGAGAGATCTAGGAGACCTTTGCATGATAGTTTAGCTCACTCTGTTGTTCTCTGAGTGGTTCATATTAATTCTCACAGCCTCCAAGAAGCTGCTGTGGTCCTAATGTTTCCTCTCAAATTCACATGTTAGAACCTCATCACCAGCGTGGTGCTATAAAAAGACAGTGAGGTTCGTGGGAACATTCTAGACCTCCTTCTGTTTTCCTGGTTCTTCCACCATGCGAGAATACTTAAGAAGCCCCGTCTATGAGGAACAGTCCAAAAACCAAACCTGTTAACGCCTTGATCATAGACTTCCCAGCCTTTGTAAGAAATCAATTTGTGTTTATGAATGACCTCATCTCAGGCATTCTGTTATAGCAGTACAAGTGGAACAAGGCAAAAACTTGATTGTAATAAAGGCCTGGAGTCTGGGGGTTTCTAGAAAATCCAATGGCCAACAAGCTCTGCTGAGAGTTATTCTGTGTGTGAAGCAGGCTCATCTTTACTGACCCTGACTTCACCACAGGGCTGGTGGAACTAAATAAGAGGTAAGGTGACAACTCTCGACTAGCAGTCTGTTCTGTGTTCCGGAGCCTCCTGTGAGGAGTTGGCAGGTCTACTAAGACTATAATTGAGCCTTGTTTCTAACCTTCGCTGTGCTCCTGCATGAGATGATCAGTGTTAGTCACAGCCTAACAGCAACAGCATGTTGAGCTCAAATGTCACATCCTGGCTAAAACAATCAATCCTTTTGACTTTACCAGTAAACATGTTCCATTGGGGGGTCACTAATATGCTTTTATGACCTCACTGTCAGCCATGGTGGCATTACCAAGCTTGATAAAGTACCCTTCGGAGGCTTCCTTTTAATTTTATTTTTTATGCAATCATAGGAGACGATAACCAATAAATTTGCTTGATGCCTCCTTACCACTGACTCATTTTGAAGAAGCCCTTTGGGGTTTGCCAGGCCCCCAAACCTTTCAAAGAGTTTGTGTAGGATATTGGAAATGATATCTACCATGGGACTAAGATTTAAGCTCTGAGCTGCTACTGTTTTGTTTGCCGTTAGAGTTACAACTTAGCTAAATGTCACTTAGTCAAAATGCTGCATTCTGCAGGCTTTGCCAACAGGCCTACTATTTGTCTTTAATAAATTCATTGCCTCATAGAAGAGGTATTAGATGATTTGTTTGAGGAAAGGATGTGTAAGTGGTACCAGACTGCTGATGTGCAATTTCTCATTAGGTCCATGTGGGCTCAAAAGTGCTCAAATCCAAATTAAGCTCCAGAGTCTTTTTGGAAAACATTGCAACAGCTGTGAAATGGAAAGGGGAATTTAAATGAGAGTCCCAGCTAGGGATCTTAAAGGGGTATTAACTCAAGCCCTTTCTTTGTACAACACTACAGGTCTACCTATTTTGTGCTTTAAGTCAAAACTAGGGAGTGGGTTTTTTATTTGTATTTTACTTGTCTATTTGTGTGTGATGGGGACGAGAAGGAACTTGTAGGGAATATTTGGGTACATTTCAACGTGGTGAGTTTTCCTCTACTACTCTTTACCTTATTTTTTGAGTCAGAGTCTCTTTGTTAGAGTGGCCGGTAAATCTCAGGAATTCTACTGTTTTCTCTCCATCTCTACAGTACTCAGATTACAGGGGCATGCTACCACACCCCGCTTTTAAGATAGGTACCTAGAGTCTGAACTCAGGTCCTCATGCTGTGCTGTAAACGCTGTTCAGGCTGAGTTGTCTGCCTAGTTTCCAAAGATGGGGTTTAAATTTGTATTTTAGTGCTTGGACTGTTTCTCAGCTTCATTGTCATAAGGCCATGCTGCAGAGGCACCTCTAACTACTGTCTTCAGTCTTCAGCCACAAGATACTTACTGCCAGCGATGACTTTCAAGTTGAATTTACATTCAAAGGCATCTTCAGCTAACTATGGGGAATGGCTTCTCTCCTGACTTTCACATGAGCAGCTATTGGAATTTTGGAAACGAAGGGGAGAATGGATGCCATCTTAAAGTAGGCTATGGATTTATCATAATTATTGGTACTCTTGGATCAAAATTTCTCTCCAACATAGTTGCTTCCTCACAAGTATCTAACATAGAGTCTGTATTAAAACACCAAAGGCTTTTTGCTAAAAAACCAATAATAAAGTTTTATTAGTGTAGATATCTTAAATTCAAGATTTGTTGTTTTCTTTTTATTTGTTCTGTTCTGCATGTGCATGTTTCTGGGAAGTTGGAAACTATATTGGCTAGGCATATTTCTAATATTAGTGAATGCTAACGTGCCATCTGTCTGAGGATCTCCTCCCAGATGACTATAGGCTGTTGCAAGTTGACAGGAGAGACCACGGTTTACCCTACAGTTTGAAATAATTGTCAGAAGCATGTTCATTGACGTCAAGATGCAGGCATAAACTTAGAAATGCGGCAAAGAGTAAAAATTGGTAAGTGCAAATAAAAATAATGGCAGTAGAAGATATTACACCTGGATTCAATAGAAGTTCTCAACAGAGGTGAAAGTTAGTGAAACAGAAGAGTGAAATCAAAGATGGCTGTCTAGGAGCTACCTACTTCAAGGGTGAGTAAGAAGTAAATAGAATTTGAAAGTGAAGCTAGCTTATGAGAGTTCTATGACTTCAGCAAGAAAAATAATCCATATTTTTTTGCAGGGAAGAGAAAAATGACAGAAAATATATTTGAAGAAATAATGGTAGAAAAATCTTTAAATCTGAGACAAGAAATAGAAAACTATGTCCAAGAAGTCCAAAGATCATCAGATAGTGTGAGTTCAGATATCTATTTAAAGACACATGACAGGGATAAGGTTGTAGCTTAGTGGTAGAGAGTTTCCACTAGCAAGCATAAGGCCCTGGGTTCAATTCCCAGCATGAAAGAAATACAATTACACACCCCAACCGAATTGTCAAAAGCTAAAGACAGAGAGTGTGGAGAGCAGCATAAGAATGATTAGTCATATGCCCAAGAAATTGCCATTAGACTGTTGGCAGGTTTCTTAGCAGAAACCTTGTAGGCAAAAGTAGACTGAGGTGAGATGTTCAATATCCCCAAAGGGGAAAAAAAACCTATCAGCCAAGAATACTATACCTAGCAGTTCTGTAGTTCAGACATGAAAGGTGGATAATGACTTTCTCAGACAAAAGAAAATCTTAGTTTGTCATCACAAGTTACATAACAAAGAAACGAAGATTGACAGGTGACAAACATAGAACTTAATACCTTTTAACAAATGGTCAAAAACTGTGAAAAAAGTGCTGAACATCTTTAGTTGACAGAACAGCCAATTAAATACATGGTGAGTTATCAATTAATATAATTAATACTTAAATTGACTGCTATCAACAAGATGAAAGAGGTTGAGTAATTTAGTCAATGCTTGTAATCTCTTTACTTGGGGGCTGAGGCAGGTGGCCTGATCATTCAAGGTTAGCCTGGCTACCTAGAGACTTCCAGATAGCCTGAGCTGTATGGAGAAACTTTTTCAACAAATAAACAAACATAAAAGACAATAAATGTTGGTGAGGGTGTAGAGAAAGAGGGATTGTACACTGTTGGTATTGTTGCAAATTAGTTTAGCAATTTTGGAAAACAGTGTGGAGAGTGCTCAAAAGCTAAATATAGAATCAACATATGTCTAGCAATCTTATTCCTGAGTAGATAAGCAAAGAAATTGAAATGAGTTGGCTGAGGAGATGTTTGTGCTTTCATGTTCATTATAAGACCAGCAAAAAATAACCAAAGTACGAAACAATGTAGGTCCCGGTCAGTGGATGGGTGGGTTTAAATATGGACCATTACCGTGTACAGTGAAATACAACTCTACCTTTAAAAAGCAGGAAGTTTGGTCATTTGCAACACTGTCGATGAACATAGAGGACAACTTGATAAATGGAATAAATCAAGTGCGGAGAGACGAGGACCGCCTAATGTCCTATGGGAAAAACCTTAGGAAACAGAGAAGAAAGGGATTTCCAGAGGCTGGGGGAGGGGCAGCAGGATTTCAGCTGGATGGGAGAGTGGATTTCACTGCATTGTATGTGACCACAATTAGAAATGATGTGTTTTTCAGAATAGCTAAGGAGTAGATTTAAATGTTCTCAGCACAAACGGCTAAGTATGTGGGGCAGTAATATATTAGATAGCCTAATTTGATCATTCCACAGTGTATGCATATACCCACAAACACATTTATACTCCATCAGTATATGCTAATGATTATCAACAAAAAACAAAGCAAAACTTTTTCAGAGGAATATAACTGGAGAGATAGAATAACTAAATTTTGAATTTTGCTTAATTTTGATTAAATTTGAATAGCCAGTTGCGGCTGAAAGCTAGTGTATTTGTCAGTGCAAACAGAATGGTGTTGAAGACAGTTGCCTGTGAGGCTTAAAATTCTTATTTATTCATGTTTTTTTTTTTACCAGTTTCATGTGGCAAGAATAAGAAGCACTTTATAAAAGGGTTATTAGTCCCTGTCAAGCACATGGAGAGTTATGCAGTTTGGCCATATTGTACAAAGGAGTAGAGCCCCCAGTACTCATATAATGGCAGGAGTAGAGACATGGAGTGGGCACTCACTTCTCAAGGCACAGGTGACTGGCAGAGCCTGAGAAGAGGTGAAGGAAGGGAGTGAACTAGAGAGGCTGTAACATGGACAGGTACTTATCATTGATGGGAACTAGAAACTTTTGCTTTAGAGCAGTAGACAAATCTATTGGCAGTGTTCAAATGAAATTTTAGCTGGAGGCTTTTGAGAACTTTGGGGGAAAACTGTTGCTGCAGTGGTAATGCAACAACATAAAAAAGAATGTCACTGGGGAGAAAAACTACACAATATGCAGGGAACAGCCCAAATTGGTGCTGTTCAAAGGCAGAGCCAACTCTTTGTACCAGCTCTTCCCGAGAACATGAAGCTTGCTATGATCTGTGCAGTTCTAGCCAACAAATAGTCTTTATTTGTCTTGGAGAAAACTCATGTTCGCAAGTAGTATGGACAACCTTATGATATTATAATGTTCCAGACATATCTTTGTATTATTCTTATCAGAAGAACTTGAAGAAGTGAGACAACATTTTAGTTTCAGGATGCATCTCAAGTCCTAGATATAATCTTTGTTATAGTTCCACTAGCAGTTTATTCTCCTGTGCCAAAAACATTGGTCCATGTCCTGAAGCTAGTACGTCTTTAGAGACATAGGGAAAAAAATATCAAGGTCTCTAAATACTATATCTAGGTCTTTATTCACTCAATGTTGAGTGCCAATGGGCCAATCAGCACCTGTGGCAATGAAGCAGTTTGCACATGAGTGTGTATGTGTGCACACTCCTGTGCGTGTGCACATGCATGTGAGCATGCACACTCATATACATGCACGAGGGTGTGAAAGTGCACAGAGAGGGCAGATTTCAACCCCAGGTGGTGTTCCACCCTGGGTTTTGATGTCTCTTGCTTTTATTTGGAACTCCTAGATTTGGGTAGGCTGCCTGGTCAGTGAGCATCAGGGACCTGCCTGTCTTCACCTCCCAAATTACAAGCACATGTCACCACACCCAGCGTTTAAGGAGGGCTTTGGGGACTGAGATCCTCATGCTTACATGATACACAGTTTATCAACCAAACTCACAGTTTATCAACCAAACTATCTCCCAGGGAAGCACTTCTTACTTGGCTCCTCCATGATCTGATTTCTATGATTCTTTGACTCGTATTTATTAGATTTTGGGAAACTTGAACCATATGTCCTGCCCCTTTGGTCTTCACATCTGCTTTCTACTCATCCTAAACTCTCAGGCATGCAATGCTTTTGTTTGGTTTTACCCTCATTTGCTCTCTTTCTGCACACATAGATCTGGAGTGTGAACCAGGCTTATACTGGAATGGATCAAACCCAATTGAAATGAAGTGTTGTAGACATTGTTGGTGTTCTTGTTGTGTGGCTGAACCATAAATCCTGACTCTATCTTCTTTTATACAGGGACAATATTGAGTACGTTCCTTCTTCAGCAAACTTTGAGCTATCCCAGGAACATGAAACTCTAGCTGCCAAATGGAGAAGTCCATCAGCTTTGAGGATGTGGTAACTGCTGGCTGACATTCCTCCTGGTATTTCTACTGTCTCCACCTATTCCCACACTCTCAAATGCCCTCTAGTTTGCTTCTTGTGGATCTCCCCAGTCTTATTGGTTGGACATCCAAGTTGAAGATCTCTGACTGATAACCATGTTTAAAAACTTCTGATTCAGCATAGACAGAATTTCCTTCCTTCCCTCTTCTCTTTTCCTCGGTGCAGAGCCTGATTCAGATGCCTACAGGCAGCTCATTACTCAGGCACTCAGTCTTGATAAACACGCTTTGTACTCACCATCTGCTCACTCACCTGTGTTGGCTGTTCTGGTCTGGAGAAAGTGTAGGTTCGTGTGAATTCCTATGATACTGCCATCCCATTTCAAAATAAGGGCTAGCTAGAAAAGAAACGCTTTACCAGTGTTGCTAGCTAATAGTACCTAAAGCAAAGCTCTCTACAAATAGTCGCGTGTGCATTTTCAACCCTAATACTATGGAAATAAAAAAATAAGTTAAAGTCTGGAAATAATCTTCAAGATGATAACAAAGGAATTGAACATGGTTGTCTCTAAAATATTTGGATTTTAAAGTTCTCGGCAATGACGGAAATGGAAGGGTTGCCAAGTCATTTATTTTAAATTTGCTTGCTTACAACTCAGCCTTACATGTTCTGGGTTTGGGAGTCATTATTCATCTGAGATAGCAGAAATGATCAGGCTTTTCTTCTACACTGGTCAGTGCTTCCCTGGGCTTGCACTGGAGCACCTGCTGTGGAGAGGAACATTTGATCCCAGTGATTGGGCTGTTAGCCTCCTTGACCACTGGAGGGAGGATTTCCATTAGAAGATTTTAAATACGGAGTTTGAGTTGGATGCACCAAGTGTGAGAAATAATGTCACTCTGGTGCAGACCCTGGCAGTAACTCTTGCTTTCTGCTGTTCTTTGCTGGACAGTTGACATTGTTTGTTTAAATTCTTTAGGGATTCTGTTTTTAAAACATTAAAAAATTGTTATGAGAGGGTGGAGGGGAAGAGAGAGGAGAGAGAGACAGAGACACAGAGAGATACAGAGACAGAGAGAGACAGAGACATACAGAGAGAGAGACAGACAGAGAGAGAGACAGAGAGAGACAGAGAGTGCCTGCAGGAGACTCGGAGCATGTGAGGACACAGGATGACTTCTGGGAGCCAGTTCTTGCCTTCCCCTTCTACTTGAGCGTTGCAGGTTGAATTCAGGGTTGTCAGGCCTGCTCCACAAGCACTTTTATTCACTGTACCACATCCCTGGCCTTGAGTTAGAGACAGTTATCATTCTTTATTTTCCTGTTTCAAATTATTTAAGTGAATTTATAACATAGAACCAATTTTTTTCTTGTCCTTCTTTACATTCTCTATAAAAACAATTGGAAGAACAATCCTGGATGCTATTCGTTTCTCTGTTATGAAGCTGTTGTTATCAGCCACAATCTCTGAGGGTTACTAGGTAGACATTTCCAATGGTAGCTTGGTAAATTAGCTCTTGATATGACAAGTAAAAGACAGGGTCAACTTTATTAAAATTTATATTTTAAAGGTTCTGTTATTCCTTCCTTACTTTCCTAATCAGCTCCTACCCCACCAATCAGAGTGCTCACATGGTTTTTTTCATGCTGGTTTACAGTTAGTGATTTCTGTCAGGTTCCTTACTCACAAGTTGTGAGTTTAGTATTAACTCTCAACTTGATAGAACCTAGAATGTCACATGAACCAAGTCTCTGGGCCCACTTATCTAGATTAAGGTTAGCTTCCGAGATGGTCTGTGAGGGATGATCTTGATTATGTTAACTGATTTAGGAAGACCAGTTTTAATTGTAGGCAGGACCATTTCTTCAGCAAAAGATCCTGACTGCATAAAATGGAGCTGAATCGTAGCATTCATTTTTTTCCTTTTTTAAATTATGTAATTAATCATTTCCCATTTCTTCTCTCCATTTCCTTCCTCTGAATCTTCCCATTTACCCCCTCCCCCCAGATCTCTTAAATTTTTGGCTTTTTTTTCATTAGTTGTTGTTATATGCCTATATGTGTTTGTATATACCTATGTATTTCTAAATATAATCAGCTCATTCTTTATAAATTTCTTTGTACATATGTTAAAAGGATTGACCATTTGCTATTGGATAAACAGTGGTTGTCCTCTCTCCCGGAGTAGACTGCTCCCAGCATTCCTTAGTTGCCTATAGTATGTTGTGTAACCTTGAGGCCTTGAAGGCTTTCCCCCATCCACTTTGCATGTCTATTGGTATCGTCCTAGTGTAGCTTGTGTTTAGGGAACTCCTGCTGAAAAGACCTTGTGGGTGCAGATTCTGACATTACTAGGAGATCCACTGATCCTCTAGCACTTAAAATCTTTCTACCCCTCTTCCACAGTGTTCTGGAGTCTTAGAAGAAGAAGTAGTTTGTAGATGTATCCATTAGAACTGGACTCCACAATTCTCCATTTTGATTTGTGGGGCTTTCTGCAAAAGTCTCTGTCTATTGCAAAGACAAGTTCCTTTGATGGTAGGCAAGGACTATATTATCTGAATATAAGGACTAAAGTCTAGAGTATAGTTAGGCATTATGCTGATTGAGTAAAGTGATTGTAGGCTCTACTCAAAGATCCATGACTTCACCAGCCCTGAGTATTTATATTGGTAATGGGTATATAGGTTATTTCTCTCCTTTAGAAGATTACATAGTGCCTTCTGGTACCATGAAAATACAATACATGTTCATGCGTGTGTGTATGTGTGTGTGTGTGTGTGTGTGTGTATGTACTATGTATGTACAATACCAGTTTGAAGAAGCAGCTTTGGGGAAGTTCTTCGTTTTCCTGCCCTGATACACTCCAGAACTGAGGTTTCTGCCTCTGAGAGCTCTCACCTTTCCCAGATTTTCCCTGTACCTTCCTCTCTCTGGGTCTTTCAGTTTAGAGTATACAGACCAATGATTGTGAGTCTTGCCTGTTGGTTCTGTGTTTAGCTTTCGTTTTTCTCTGCTATTTCAAAGACAAAATTCTGAGGCTGGAAATACCTAATATTATTAAACTAACATATTTTAACTCTGGCTTTAGTAGCTTTGAGAGAATACTTGGGATCTTCTTTTCTGAGTGTCCCTGTGTCATTGGGAGGGAATAGTGTACATGAAACCCCTGGCTGTTTTTTATGTGCAGTTCAGAGCCTCGTCAGCAATTTCTAACCATGTGGCTCATTTGTGCCTTTTGTTTCCCAGTGGTATTAAGACTGCCCACTCTTACTAGAGGGGGGATTACAGTGTTATTGGTTATAAAGCCTTTAAGCTCTCTTTTTAGGTGTCTTTCAAATCTAGATCTCTTTAAGCTAACTGAGCTCTCTGCTTGGCTAAGTCTTGGGCAGATTTAGAAGGATGACTGTGAAAGAGTGAATAGTTTGACAATATTATATTTCTCTCCTAGTTGCCTGTTTTCCACTCCTCTCATTCGTAAGTGCAATAATGAACATTTCAGTTAGCAAATGCTGAAGGACATAGGTTAGAATCTGAAAATACTGTTCTGTTTATTTTTTAATTTTTGAAGATGAACAAATATGACAGTTATAGTTATATAATCTGATGACATGCTAATTAAAAGTGAAAGCTGATAACAGATACTAAGATATCTGTATAGATGTAGAAAATAAATCCTAATATAAGCTAAGACCATGCTGCTGTGTAAGCAAATGGATCACATAAGCCTGATAATGGTGACTGGGAAGTTCAATGGTGGTGCAGTTAAGATGTTAGGATGCTTTGGATGTTCACACAGCCCTTGTATTGGGCACACAAGAAAGCTATTTCTCTGTACTCACTCACATCAAGGATTGTCTACAGGCTACGCATGGAATCACGTCTTTATATTATAAGGTCCTGAACTGTAATTGTCATCCAGTCCTGCCACTACAACCCTCTGAACAACAATGTAACAGAAAATTTGTCAATCTGTATTTCCCAAACTCATGGCAGATCTTTCCTTCTCAAAGCAAGCAGTGACTCCAGTCTTCCCTGTATTAAAAAAAAAAGAGCTTTACTCTGGGGCTTGATTTCCTCTAAAACCTAGTTAGTGCTTCTTCATTATGCTTCAATCAGTCTATTATAAAAGTCCAAATACTCATACTTCTAATCTCCTTTTTACCTTTTATTTTGTAAGTGCTTAGTCTTGTGTAAATGTCCTACCGTAAGCTTGTATTGGTTAAAATTACAATTTGGTTAACTTATTAACTTGTCATCTGCTAATTCATCTATTATTTTTAAAGCATTTCATTCATTTATTCTGTATTTAATTTTCCAGACAATACCATGGAGATGGAAAGATAGATAAACAGATGATAGATGGGCAGATAGAATAGATAGAAAAAAATAGATGAGATTGAAGTATCAACACATAGAAATATACAGGATAGACATATAAATAAGCAATTGTCAATTATTAATGACTAGAAATGTTTACTGTTTATTATAGAAATGTCTAAGATGCAACACAGTTTTGCAATTACTATTTCTGGTGAAGTAGAGCAACGTCAAGATTGGTGTTGTGATTAAGAAGCATTTCCATTCAGTAAGTGTTTCTGTGCCAGTGCAGTAAGCAAGTGCAAGCCTGGATAAGGCTGCATTCATCCATTCTAATAACTTATTAGTAAATGTATAAAATAAATACAAGTTATTAAAGATTCCTCAATTATTCCCTTTTTTCTACCATTATGAGAAGACTTTGAGGTAGTTTTTCAAAGCCCATTGAAGTTATGATTTTGTATGTGTGTGTGTTTACTAAGTTTGTTGACTGGAGTAGTTATGGGTCAACAAGGAAGCATTCCTTCCCAGATCAAAACCTAAAAGCTTCGGTGATGGATCTAATGAAAAATTTAATATCTCTCACTTCTTTCTTCTATTACATTTTTGTTTGGTTTTCATGGGAATCTAATTCTGAGTGTTTACAGTAGGCAGGTGTTTTCCCTCTCCTCACCTTTGATTAAGAAATGGTTCAGTGAGTGAACAGAGTTGTGTGTGTGTGTGTGTGTGTGTGTGTGTTTGTTTGTATGTATACTGTGGGGCTCTAGAAATAAATGGTTATCAGTAATAAAAGATGCCATGGAGGCCAATTATCTCATGTTATTTTTAAATTTCGGGACATTGAATCTAACTGAAATGAAACACACACACACACAAACACACACACACACACATTGTAAATCAGTAAGCTGAAGACAAGGCTAAGTGGTTAAAAGCACCATTTCTTCCAGAGGTCTCAGGTTTGATTTCCAACTTTTAGATGGTGGTGTACCACTTATAACTCCGGTTCCAATGATCTGCCCCCCTCTGCATCACCAGACACTAACATTGTGCACAGGTATACACATATGCAAAATATCCACACACGCAAAATAAAAAATTAAAATTGTAATAAGTTAAAATGGCAAATCAAATATAAGCTTGAAATCTGAACCTCAAGGATTAAGGAAAACTTATACCCACACATCACTATTACTTCTTACCCCCCCATTTTCACAGCTAACTGCTAATTTCAGTAAGCATCCTTACTTCGGTTATGGATCTTGGTAATAAAATAATAACTTCACCAACAGGAATATCTTCTATAACCCAGTATCACACATTAGTTAACCACCACAGAGATGCTTGAAGTACTAATAACTATGAAAAGTTAGGAATATAATGTGACTTACTTAAATAAGTTGTCTCTTGTTTATATTTGGAGAAGGATAAATTTCTGATTCTACTTGTCAAATGTCAGTAAGTAACATACTGGTTCAATCTATTACTCCAGAGTGTTTGAAATAATCATTCTGAAAATTATAATTATTGCCAGTTTGTTTTGTTCAGAAATTTCATGAATCCATCTGAGTAGATTGTTCTGAAATGTGAGAACATTTCTTTAAGTATGATTCCTTTAAAGCACTCCTTTGTTCTTTGGAAATCTTGGCACAGTCTTATCTCTGTCCCCTAGCATTCACATGTAACATTTACAGATGGAGGACCTTTTAATATGATGTGTTTTGAGAATGTGTCATGTTGACTAAAATCCTGCCATCAGATTTGCTGCTGTTTCCCTTTGTAACCTCTGAGGGATTGTGCCTACGAGAGAGGATGGGATCAGGATACATTTTCATAAAGAAATCTCTGCTTTTTACATAATTGGACTTCAGCTGTTGCTGACTGAGAGGTGAATTTTTGGATGTGAAGGAGGAGGGAAGTACAGAATATTTCATAGGCAGAAGTGGTTCCATGGCAGAAGCTTCAGGTTGCAAACAAGCATGACGAAGTCTTGTTAGTGAAGGTTGAAGAAGACGACTAGTTAGAAGTTGCTACTGGATAAGTACCGAGCTTTATCCTCATCTCAATGATAAAGTGGGTGAGCTGTGCATCAGCTCTCACTAGTAACAGCATCAGCAGAATTAAGCCACTATTTCTTGGCTTCTTTTTGGTAACATTAAACATTTCTGGGTTATGTATTGACCATACATAAGAGTTGCCACAAACCAGCACATGTGTTTGAGTGTTTTGCTGTTTGTTCTGTCTTCTTTCATATCCTTCACAGATGGCAGGCAAGCATTCTAAGCATTGCAACTTGTTTTGCTAATAATGTGGAACAGAGTTGATGGATCCTTCATCCAGAGCTATGGCTTCTGAAACAAATTCCCCTCCAAGTGTTTGGGACCATCAGAACTTGCGAATGATATCAATCAATTGAATACATTAAGCTACTCTCTAACTAAGGACAATTATATATCTAGGAAAATAATTCTGATAGGAAATGCCTCCAGAACTACTTAATTTCAAAAATAAGATGTTTACTAAAAATTCTTGCCTCTAATTCAATATAGAAATTAGTGTGTATATATTTAGGATCCTCAAAGGCTATGTAATTTTTCTAGCTTGCAGATTACATAGTATAGGTTAAATCTGTGTCTTTGTGAATATACACAATGAATGTGCCAGCTCTCTTTGGTAGGATGTAGAGACCTTTAGGTATGCGACCAGGAATGGGGTAACTGGATTATATGGTAGTTTCATTTAAAATTTTTTTGAGATACCTACATACTGATGTCCATAGTGGATACAAAAGTTTACACTCTATTAGCAGTTTATAAAGGTCCTCTTTTGCATATCTCACCAGCAGCATTTGTTATTATTTAATCTCTTAATGTTGGTAATCCTCATTGGGATGAAGAAGGAATATTGAGTGCAAAGAAGTTCAGTCCAACAGAGAAGGGATTGTAGGAACATAAAGTAGGGAATCAACCCCCCCAAAATGTATGAAAGCCTCACCTGTGTAACAATCATGGAGAAACGGTCTTATACCTGCAGTACAGATGAGCTTTGATTCTAGGGTGATTTAAGGTGGTGCCAGAGTTATACTTTGATGATTTTACAGGGCATTTTGAGTTGAAACTTCCAGAACATTTGATGGTATTTAAAAATTCTTTCATTTTCATTTTAAAACACTCAAACAAAATAATCAACAAAACTAAGCCCAAACCAACACCTTTAACATGTCAGCCCAAAAGGGTGGTGTTGTTTTTGTTGTGAAGGGGGCTGGTGATAAAATATATCATTCTATGTACAGGATGATTACAAAGTTAAAATATAATACTGTGTGATGTTATTTGGCTTGGTAAAACAGGAATAAGATATTATATTGGAATTCTCTTTCTTCTGTTTGATCACACATTTTATTAAAGGCACAGGCAAGTCTTCCAGCATGAGATATTTTAAGTTGTATTGGTGAGAACATCAGATAGATGATTGGGCAGAGAGAGCGAGCCAGCAGCAGCAGAGAGAAGCGGATGAGTGATGGGTCTTTGCCATCGCTAACATTCACAAATCTATCATTTGGGATGCCCAAATTAAAATTATTCACCAAGCAAGAATGGCATTGAATTGTACCTTATAAAATTCCCAGAGTAAGTAGGGAAATGCCAGACTGATATATTTGTGCAGTGTGACACATATAATCATGCTACCATCAATAACAGCCTTCACACTGTATGAACTCTGGTCTTTTTGAGAAGGCTATGAATAACCCACACACGGTCTCTTGCCAAATGCACAGCAATAGATCGCATGCCATGTTCACCACCATCTGACTCCATCTGAAGCAATTAAAAGATCCATTTAATACGTTTCAGTTTTGTTGACGTTATTGCACGATAGCATGACAGAACCATTTTGCATATTTAGTGAGCTCAAAATGCTCATCGCTTAAATCACTACCTGCCCAGATTTTTCAAGCCTTACCATATTGCTTATTTTAATGTAACTGACTCAGTGTGTGATCTAGAAACAATTATTTATGGAGTCATTTCTGAATGCTAAGTGGTCAGTTAAAGAGTTACATGTGTGATAACTTTTATATCTTGTTTACAATAACCAGATTAGGTATACATTTTAAAAGCTATCTCTACTATTTCATACATGTATACAATGTATCTTATTTTTTTTTAATTTTGGCATTAAAAATTAGGGTAATGTAGCCAGGTGATGGTGGCACATGTCTTTAATACCAGCACTCAGGAGGCAGAAACAGGTGGATCTCTGTTAGTACAAGGCCAACCTGGTCTACAAGAGCTAGTTCCAGGACAACCAGGGCTGTTACACAGAGAAACCCTGTCTCGAAAACCAGAAAAAGAATAGGCTAATGTCTGTAAAAGTGCTGGGTTTCATCATGGCATTTTCATATATGTGTGAAATTGCACTTCTCTCTAACTCACACCACCCCTACATACTCTTCTCCATGCCCTTGCCTCCTTCTGACAGGCTCCTTTTTCCTCCCAATAGTCCCTATATCTAATTTCATACCACACATATCCCTTGAACCTCGCTTCACCCACTCATCACTATATTAAGCAAAATAAGTTAGACTCAGAACATGAAATATTGTTTTTTATGTGCAGAACATAGATTCAAAGTTTTTTTGTGTGATCATGATGAAAACATAAAGGGGATGAGGAGAGGGAGACAAAGATCTTGAGGGGTAAACATTAAAGCAAGCTGAGAGCTTCTAGGCATTCTCTGTCTCTGCCTCTTATTTCATCACAGAGACACAGAGAATACAGATGTTCCCTAAGATGTCTGGCTTTATGTGGGTTCAGGTAGGAGAACTCAGAGCCCCACAATTGCATTGCTAGTGCATTACCTACTGAGTCGTATCCTGATCCCAGAGTGCATGTTTTCATCTCTATTAGTAAATGGTGGCCCAGAACTTTCAGACTGACTGCCTGTCTGTAATGCCAGCACATCCTGGATTGGTGACCTCTGTTATAGTTTCTCCTTGTACCCCGTCAACCCGCCTGTCCTTCCTTTCAGTGCTGATCTGGGATGCTCTTGCCCTTTGGATGATAACGACTTTCCTTGGACAAGTGATTCTTGGCAGAACTCAAGCAAAGAGGAGACCTGCTCCTCCTGCACAAGACTTCACTTTTGACTCATATGTCTTTCTAATTTTTTCAGATGGAAAACACATCTTTTGTCATCTCTTCTGTATCTTTTTGCTTCAACCATATGCTTATCACCATATGCTAAAGCTTAGTAAATCTCTCTCATTTACAAACATTAATTTTTGGGGTCTTCTCTTCCTTGCTTCCCAGTCAGTTACTTAAATATTGGGAGATGAGGTTCTTTCAAGAGACACTTGATACTCAAGAGATATTTTTGCTTGTCACAACGCATGGGTTTGCTGCAGAGACAGGCATGCAGAGGCCGAGATGTTGATAAACATCTTTCACACCCTGGATAAATAACAAAGCATCACCCAGCTCCATGGTTCAGCAATATCAAGGTCAAAATATTCCTCTTTATCTACTCACACCTGTCTATTTGAGTCACAACCCCTGCTGTCTACTGGTTACCTGGGACCTTACTGTGGAAAGGCTTCAGACTCCATCACCCAAAAGAAACTCACTTATTGGAAGTCATTGATGGCATCATTCATGACTCCAAACTGAGTGGACATCTCATCTTATTTGAACTCTACACAAAGGCATTCCATATTTTCCATATTTCCTCTCTTCTCTTTTGATAAGATTTATTTTTAATTATGTGTATGACCATGTGTGGGTAATTGTGAGTTACTGTGGGTAATTGTGGAGGTCAGAGGCATAAGACTCCCCAGAGCTGGAGTTCCAGGTGGTTGTGAGCCAACCAACGGAGGTGTTGGGAACTGAACTCGCGTCCTCTCCAAAAGTTGTACTGGCTCTTAACTACCAAGACAACTCTTCAGCCCCATTTCTTTCCTTCTTAACATATTTCTTCTTTGGTGTTACTCATCATATTTCAACAAATTGACAATAACCACTGACACGTCCTCATTTCTTCGATCTGTTAAGATTCTGATGAAATCAGTTCATGGCTTTCTCCATTGCTGTATCACTGCTTAGGATCACCTGGTATACACTGCTACTTTCTAGGTGATCGGCCAAGATAGATGAACTCCTCTCTCTCTCCTCATTTTCTATGATGCAGAGTAATCATTTCTATCCATGAACCTTAAAACATGCATTCACTCAAAGCCCTCCATATAGGACACCCTCCACTATTGATTTCTGACTAAGATCTCTTAGGGTATGAGTATTTGAGGTGTTCCCAAACACTCTAAGCCAGTTTCCCATTGCGTCTGCTCCTTTCTCTTTGTTCTAAGCATTTCTGGCTCTCCCACTCACTCTGTTCATTTCAGGCATGGCTTTCCATATTTATTCACTGAATTTTACTCATTATCCAAGGTTCAGAACATCTGTCCTCTTCACAGAAGCTCATCCTGTTCCCTTCCTTCCCATGAGGCCGAATATTCTAGTGAGAGGTGTTCACACCAGGCATCATAGTTTAATTGCTGATTAATCTTTGGCTCTCTTGGCAGACTGCAGGCTATCTTCCCCATAGAGCTATGAGTGGGCTTTTCATGAACCTACAGGGCTGAACATTGTGTTCCACAACATAATTAATAGTTGTTGAATGACTACAAAATTTAATGATGATTGAACAGGACTTGTCTCCCTCAATTTTGGGGATTTTTATAATATACCCTTTTAGGATGAAGTTAATAGGATGGTGCTCCTTAACAGACAAACTCTTAGTTCTTGGAACCCTTTGGTCAAGGAAATAACTAGCATTACAGGGATGCAAGGCTTTCCTAGGCCTCTGCCTGTTCATATTTCCTATTTTAAAAATTCTAAAAGGAGAGCTAGAGATCTACAATATTTTACACAGATTGCAACTCAGTTAAGTATTTCACTTATTGAGGCGATGACTTTTCAGATTTATTATATTATATATATTATATTATATATATATTATATTATTGTTAATTAGTGACTATGTCTTTCGAATCGAAATTTTTGTCTTAAAAGAACACACAGTCAATAATTACATGCCTGGTTTCCAATATCATTTAACACTCCTTATAATGTTATGTGTGATTTTTTTACTTGTTTCACTCTGTTTGTAAAAACCATTGATTAGGGTCTTGGGATAAATACCTTTAAACAGATATGCTCATGTCTCACATTTGAATTAATGCAGAAACAAATCCTGGACACAGTCTGCATAGAATTAATAATTGCTATTTCTACCACATGTATTATGTTATTAGTGTTTCTTGTCCTAAACACAAAAAAGTTTTTGTATTTGTTGATGCAATTATTTTTTCTTCAGGATAGCATATCTACCTTCCTCTAATTCTTTGTATTCATTTTTTCTTTTAAGAAACTCATAAAGTCAGTATTGTTAATTGTTATGTATTCTTATTGTCTTAATAAATTACAAAGGCTAAGTCTTCCTATGTGATTCTCTATTCTACTGTTGGATGATGAGTTGCTGTACATTTTTAATGGAGAATCCAGTCATGGTTTCCATGACATGGCTCTGTTTGTTCTCTTCTGAGCCTTCCATAGCTAGTCTGTGCAATTTTCCATTTCGCCTGTCTTAGGAAAGAGTTTGGAGGATTTCTTCAATATTTGGAGACATTTTGTCTTTTATGCATTATGTTTTAGAAAGAAGGATCTCTTTGAGGTAAAGGAAAATGATCACTCTGTGCACTTTGCAGACAGAGAAATATGTGCCAAGTTGAATGAATATGTTGTCACAGAAATGGAGAAAGAGCTAGAACACAATGTTTGGAGAGTGTTTGCCTTGTCCAACACACAGTCTGAATACTCTTGGGGATATCAGTTATACAAGGCTCATTTTGTTTTGTAATATTTGCATCCTAAAATAATTACAGAAATGTGCTGAAGACACCAAGTAAGAAGTTTGTTGGCCTTCCCTAAATGTAGTAGAGAGTGTAGGACTCTTTTCCTATTGGGTTTGAATGGGGCCCTATGGCCTTCTTCATCCACTGAACTTTTAGATATCTTTATACGTCTTTATACTCCCCTTTCCCTTGCCAAGGGCTTCTCAGCATGAAACATGCTTATGCTTTCATTATTTATTTTTTACCACCTTATGTTCTTCAAACACCCATTAAAGAATTTGCTCGAAGTAAACTTAGATCCATTTATCTACGTGTTCTGAAGTTAATGCTGTTCCGATAACAGGATCTTCCCAGAAAAAGAGCATTTTTCATAGATTCAGCAGTCTCGGCACACTTGTCTAGGCAACTATCAATTGGAACAACTTTGAACCAAATGTGCATTATTGGAACAGCACTGGAGGTTTGCAATGCGCCTTCTTTCATACTAGAGCTATTAACCTGTGCTCATTACTGGAAGTTTTACTTGTTGACATCATTAGTAAAAGATGATACCAACTCTAGAATTAAGAAATAACTTCCTGCAGTTGAGATAAAGCTAGGAATTTCATTATTTTACTAGGTCATAATATTTGCCCCTCCTCTTTCTACCAATCTGCACTTTTTCTTTTATTCTATTATCATCTTCCTTTATTTATGAAGTACAAAGTTATTTAGCAAATAACCTGCTGAAAACTGTCGCATTTAAAGAAGTATGGTCCAGTGAAGGAATTACTAAGGTAAATGTCATGAGAGATAACAGACATCTAGAGAAACTTGATTCTTATGGTAGGGGTGATCTTGACTCGGTTTCTTTACAAGTCAATCATTACCCTGGTGCATACCCACACCTCCACATGGCCTAAGGAATAAGTTGTATTGACCACCCCGTTCCAAATCTCCTTTTGTTTCTATTCAGAATTTTCTCATATACATCATCAGAGGACAAGTCAGAAACTTTTAGGTCTGCTAGTAGATCCATGAATATCATTGGGTGGGTTTGGGGTTAGCTCATTAGATGCTCCTGCTCAAATCCCTGCATCTCTTTGAGCTCTGTCATCATTTATATGAACTGCTGAACTTGGCCCATGTACCTGGGCTGCAAACATTATTGAGGACCAGAATAATTAGGGAGCTTACATTTACATTCATAGATGCTGACCCTCCTAACTTCTCTCAAGGGTTCTGATACCAGAACTGGTAAGATACAGTATTTACAGTTTGGGAACTGTCCCTAAGTGTGTGTGTGTATGATAAGAACCTCAGGAATATCTTTATTCCTCCAGTCTTGAACACTCTAGGTACCTGGGGAGCTGGGATGTCTAACATGGTTCTTTCATAGTTCTCCAGGTACATACAAGAAGATGCCTCCCTACATATTTTCCAACAATTTCAAACAGTGAAAGCAATCATTTTTGCTATGCAGTTGCATTTTATACTACACCAAGTCTACTAGCATAAGCCAGAGATGAATGCTAGTCTTCTTAGTATGATAATGAGCCAGAAAACATGGGAGTATGTCTAGTCTGAGTCCCAGCCTGTCTGCACAGCATGGCCTTGTTACATGCTATTGACTCAGAGAAAAGCAAATGACTTCTTTGAGTTCTCTCTGCATATTCTATAAGTTCCAGCTAAACAAAACACTGTGATCCTGGCAACCAGCTTAAGAAAATATATTTTGAAAGCTGTATTGGGGGTTTTGAACAGTGTGTCTCAGTTTTGCCTTTCTACATATTTCCTGTTTATTTATTTCCTTAAGGGTTAAAAACATCTTGTGTAGGTCTGAGGTGGCTGATGAACTTATTTTTGGTTCTCTTGAATTAGTCCCTAACTTTCCCATGATCCTTCATCTGGTTCTTAGGCATTTGTCAGTTATGGAAATTTACTTAATAGAACCAAATAAATCTCAGTGGTTCCAAAATTTGAATAAGGGCAGAATCAGTCTCAGTTTACAAAGCCTGCAGATGACCTTAGTCACTGCTGTCTCTTGTAGGGGTAGCAGGTGGACTGGGAAGATAAGGAGCAAGAGCAAGTGCAAGCGTGGCACCTGTTCTTTGGGAGATCATTTAAAATCCTCTACAAATTCTTACACATCATCTTGCAACTTATGTTTCCAGCATGTGAATGTACGCACACTAGTGCACATGCATGCATGTATGCATGTGCATATTGAGGCCAAATATTAGCATCTGGTATCTTCAGTTGCTTTTCACCTTCTATTTTGAGTTGGGATTTCTCACTGTGCCTGGAGTATACCAACTCAGGTAGGGTACACAGCGCATGAAACATTCATTGATGGCCATCAATACCAAACCATAGAGGTCTGGTTCATAGCTGAGCCTCTGCATCCTTTGGATACACTCAGTGTCTCCAAAATGTACCTGAATTTCATAAAATATTATCTGCCGACCAGATATATTTTCTCTGAGGAATAAAAGGTTTGCTAGGTAGTGGTCCACAAAATAAACAAAATGTGAAATGAGAACAGGCTGGGGTTTTCTGAGATGTGTCATTAATATGAAACAAAAGCACCCAGAAAGCCTGAGATAGTTTAATTGTGCAAAGCAAGCAGAGAGCCAGATCTATATCAGATATGAATGCCAAGTTGGCTGGGTGGACATCATGGGAAGCTGCTTGGCTCAGGCCAGGAAAGGATAAGTCTGGAGCAGAAAACACAATGCCTGTGCTCACCAGCACAGCCCTCTTCTTTGTATTGACTCGTGCCTCTAGCCACAACAGACTTGGGAACAATTTTATATACATATCAATGAGCAGAAGTGATCAAATACATTGCTCAGATTATACAAGGTGGAAAAACCCTGGGCATTTCTGAGCTTAAGGGTTTTATGAGAGTCGTGGAGTTTGGTCATGTCAGGGCTGGAACCATGGAAGTCCAGTGTGTGATGGTCCTGGCATCTCTGCAGGGTTGGGAGATGACAGGTGCCTTTGCAGAATCCCTGGCAGTTTAAAGTTCTCTGACTACCTCCTTTAGTGAGAATCTCCATGTGCTGGTGAGTGCAGGGGTGGTGTCTCAGTGTGGAGAATTAAGAAAAGGGCAGATGACAAAGACTGGTAGGGGAACAGCCACAGCCACACAGACTGGTAGGGGAGCATCTGCGCCTTTGCTTCCTTGGAATTATGCTTTCATCACGTCTCCTTTCTTTCTTCATAGGCCTTTTCTCCATCAAGAAGAAATACCCAATTTCTGAATCTGTTTGTGGAGCCCTGCAAGGGTGTTGCCACCATCTTGCTTGGGTGTTTTTCCCTCATAGCCACATCTCCTGGCTCATCTCAGACCATTCCAACCTATAACAGTTCCAGGGCTCAGGGTTTGTGCTACAACATCCTTAGGGACACTGAACATGAGTCTCAGCAGGAGATCCTACAGACATACAATTGTCCCCACTGAAGTACTATCTTGCCTTACCTAACTCCCTGCATGTGGGAGAGAAAGCTCCAAGAATAGGGCAGAACATCTTCATCCACTCATGGTAGCTGCTCTCAGTACCTGTTGTGTCAACTGCTAAGGAAACTTGTTGTGGTTGTCTTCAAATAAGCGCAGAAGAGGTTGTTGGCAGAGGCTGCTCATTTTTGTTTGTTTAAAAGCCTTTTCTTTTAAAGCTTTCTTAGACTTTACGTGGAAATTCTTGCCCCACGCAGGCATGCCAATATGTTGGGGGAAGCTGTTCATTCCTGGCTGCCCAGACTCCCCAAATAATCACAGAGAAACTGTATTAATTAAATTATTGCTTGGCCTATTAGCTCTAGCTTCTTACTGACTAGCTCTTATATCCTAAACTAGCCCATCTCCATTAATCTGTGCATCACAATGAGGTTGTGGCCTACAGGCAAGGTTTCGGCTGACAGCTCATGTCTTTCTTTTCTGGCTTTTCCTTGACTCCACCTACTCTCTCTGTATACCTTTTCCATCCTGGCTATATTCTTTTAAGCCATTGGCCAAAAGTAGCTTCTTTATTCATTAACCAATAAAAGCAACACATAGACAGACTTCCCACACCAAGAGGTGGCTCACCAAACACATGCACATCAGTATGTGTGAGAGCTGAAAGTGCTTTGGTTAGAGTAGGGGCTGTAACTTCAAAGGGAGGAGGACCAAGAACAGCATTTCACATGGATTCTGGGACCCAGGTCCAACTGGCCAATGATGGTAAACATCTCTGTGGTTATTTTAATGGAGTAGGCATAAATAGTAACCATCTTCAGCAGGGAAATTATCCAGAATTATCCAGTCAAACCCCTTAAATATAAAACAGTGAAATATGTCAATGGCCTACCCACTTTTCTACAGTGTCTTTAACAGTGGCTAATAGTTTATTCATGAAGGTTCAGTTGGCCATCAGTGTGCTTGGGTTAGTACATGTTACTAGTTGACATAAAGTGATGCTTGGGTGTCCTGGGCTTGATAAGGCTTGGAAAACACTCTCGCTTTGTGGTATCATTTCAGAAGGGCTTATGTATAGCATGGGCCACTTTCCTGATGGGGCATTGGAATTATGTTAAGTTGTTCAGCAATTCATAGAAATTACTTCTACACCATAAGGCACTCCAGTACATTGACCTCCCATCCACCAAGCTAGGCAATCCCATCAGGGTCACTGAGACAACACTATGAGCAGATGATAGGGTTTTTTTTAATATATATAATCCCTAATACTAGCAGTAATGATGGGAGTCCAAAACATTTCTTTAGGAAGACATTATTGCCTGGTTAATGACTTGAGGCTTATTCCCCCAGCAGGCCAATAATGCTTTTATTTTGTGAGTGGATGAAGAAGCATCATGCCAGGCTCTGAAAATGTAAGAGCATACATGGACATAGAATGGAAGAGTTTTCAGTGAGCATAAATCTTGATAATAAGGCACATCTCAACACCTCAGGCTTGTCCCCAGGAGACCCACATAAACCTCAGGCATGTAGGCAGGGCCTGTAATGAGATCCCACCAAATGAGGGGAAGAAATGGTATTGCATTTCATTATCCCAAGGGAGGTGCAGGGCTGGGGTCCTGGCATTCAACCTTCATTGAATCCAATGCTCATTACATTTTCCAATTTGCCCTGGAGAGTAACCAGCTCCGATCACTATTACTTGGGTAAACATCATCTTTTAATAAGCAAGTAGAAGGCTGTGACCAGGTCATCACCATGGAGCAGATCCTACCAGGAATGCACAGTCATTTTGGGACTGCTTTAGGGCATCAAGAGGCCGCTTTAATTTCTGACTCTGTAATTCCTAAGCACAGGGAAGCATGGGTACATTGCCCTAGATGAACACAGGCATAGATTAATAATGATCTGGGAGGATAGTCTAAACTTCCTTGTAAATAACACTACAAGAGTTAGAGGATTAAAATTTGCTTGGAAAATATTTAATACACTTCCATCTTTTCTTTAGAGATATTAGAAGCATAAAGCATGTCCAAGTGAATCCTACAGTAAAAGAAAACTTAAAATAAATTCTCCTTTTTCATTTTAGTTGACCATTTTCTTACCCCTTCCCCCCAATGAACAATACTGATGGCTTCTGCAATTTGACAGTGCTTTAATCCAACTATTAGTACATTTAAAATAACATTCCAGTTACTGAAGTCATAGTAACACTATTGTAAATAACCGCTGGACACTCAGGATAAAAAAGATTGATAGTGTTCATGTTAGAAGTGATGAACCCTAGGACCATAGTCAGTGAGCTGATTATGTGGTATTGAGGAAACAGAGAATCAGTGATGTTGCTGCCAGTCTTTAGATGATAGCTAGAACTCTGAGAGAGAAGTGGTAGCAATGATTGCAATGGAGCAGAAGTTACAAGAGTTTATCATCCTTTACCTCTCTCTATTTATGTTAGGGAGTGAGCTTTATTTCAGTGACTACTAAAAGCCAACAATGCAGATGCTCTGGTTGTTGAAAGTTTCCTAGAGCAAAAAGTAAAGACGATGCTAGGATCTTCCCTTTGGCCCCATAGGACTTCATCTTCCTATTCTAGGTAAAGGTCTTGTGGTATAGCACATGCAATGTAATTTTCCCATGGACATTCTTTTCTAAAGGAACACTTTAAAGAAACTAACTACTGTTAGTTATTTAAGGGACTGATCTCCAGTGATGGGGTATTTTGAAAGACTTATGAACGATCCCAGGAAGTATGTATAGTCTATCTCATAAGAAAAACACAAAGGGGAAAAATGGTTGCTAATTTTGCAGCCAAGGCTAACCAGGCGTATTTTCACATAGATTGTCTAGAGCAATGTCTCAGTGAACTCTCAACAGGTCTAGCAGATAATGTGCAAGTGTTGAACTTTTTATCTTATCACAAGATCATTATAACCATGTGCTTTCTGCCAAAGCCCCTTGGGGACACACCAAGCAGAAGGAAGCCATAGATAAGAACATAAGGGTTCTAAGTCAGGAAGGAACAGACTCTCCAGTGCTTTCTACAACTTATCCTTGGGAAAGGAGGGTCTTATTATTCCTGAAGGAATAATAAAAGGTCTTCTCACTCTTTTAGAACTTTAGAATCTCCTAAACTGGCAAGCACTGAGTATTTCACACCAAATAAAGACTCGATGTTATTATTATATCTGTCTTTTACTACCATCTCACAAAGAAGCTTTCTATGGGAGGTGAGCACCAGGGATATAGAAGGAAAGTGCTAGAGTATCACTTTGCCTACAGATGTATTTTAACTCTTAGCTTTGAGCTAACAGGTTATTGTATATGTGATATAGATGCATTATTAATGTTCCCTTATAATAAGTGTATGAATGAAAAATTATGTTTTTTAAAATGCATTTTTTGAGTAGGGATGGTCTGATCATAAGTTTAGAAATAAAATGGGAACAATTAATCTGTATTGTTAGAAGTCAGTTTAGTGTTAATCATTGGGGAGTCCAGGATTGTGGCAACCTTATGACACTTCTAGGTGCCAGAAAACTCTGTTTTTGATAAAAGTATGTGGTGTGGGAAGTCCTTCTGTGTATGTGTTGCTTTTATTGGTTAATGAATAAAGCTGTTTTGGTTAGTGGCTTAGCCAAACAGAGCAAGGTGGGAATTCCAAGCAGATAGAGGAGGAAAGAAGGCAGGGTCAGGAAGATGCCATGGAGCGGCAGGAGGATAACGATACTTGCGGAAGTCTGCTGGAATCTTGCCAGTAGGTCACAACCTTATGATGATGCACAGATTAATACAATGGGTTAATTTAAGATATAAGAGCTAGCTAGCAATATGCCTAAAGTGATTGGCTGAGCAGTGTTTTAATTAATAGAGTTTCTGTGTGGTTATTTCAGGTCTGTGAGGCTGGGAGCGAATAAGCAGCCTCCGTCTACATGTATGTGTTCACTTTATGGAGATTTATTAAATTGCATTGATACTTTCCTTTTCTTTTACATGTATTTTACATTCCAATGAAAAGCTTTTGAAAATTTGGAGGTAAACTACATTAGCTGGAACTTGGTAAGTGGAGAACACTCAGTGATTTTTCAACTGATTAAATTTTCAACCAAATCTAATCTCCCTTGGAAACTTGGACATGAGACTCTGAAATACTTAGGGAGTGCTCCAGAACCACAGATTTCACAGTCAAATTTCAAGACTACTCCTAGGAATTGTCTACATCATAATGGGTAGGTGTAATGCCCATTCATGTTTGGTATATATAGAGTTAGAGCACAGAGAGTTTCTTTGAGAAGTAGCCGTATTTGTCAGGAGGCATTTAAGCAGTTCTGTAGAGCCACAGGTTTATTAGGACACAAGTCTATGGCACTGGCATAGGGAAGTCATTCAAAGTCCCTAGAATTTTCAGGATGGCTTAACACAGAATGAGTTCTAATCCAGGGACATTGGTGTCACTTTGGGTTCTTTAGACCCCTAACATTGCATTTTTTTCTGTAAAACTTTTAAGCTCTAAATGCTACTTTTCCTGTTTTTAGTTTCATCTTTAATATTACTGTCTTACCTAGCAAATGTCTAGTGATTTGATAAAATATTATGTACTTGTTCTGTTTTTAATAACTTTTCTTATCTTAAGGGATAGTAGGAATCATTTATGTTAAATCTCTCTTTTCTTTGCCCATTTGACAGCATTGTCAAAGAGTCTGCATCTGGTTCTACCCCATGGTCAGAGTCAAGTCAGGAGTCCTTGAGAACCAAGATAAATCTGTTACATGAGTATTAGTTACTATTCTCATGACTGACATTATACCCAACAAAAGCATCTTAAGAAGTGAAAGGTTTGTTTTGACTCGTACTTTGCAGGAATATAGTCCATCAGGACAGAGTGATGATAGTGTGTAATTCTGGTAGTAGTCAGGCAAAAGAGGAGGAGGGAAGAGGAGAAGAGTGGAGAGGAATGGTGACAACCAGTTCAGTTTATTTTTCTTTTTATATTTAGCCTGGAATCCAAGTTCATGGGATGATGCCATCCACATTTGTGATGAATCTTGTTTCCTCTTTTATAGACACAACCAGAAGCGTGTCTCCTGGATGATTCCAAATCTAGTTGGCAATAAAGATTAACTTTCCAACAAGGTTGAGCAAATTAGTTTTGTTTGTTGCACCTTTTAGGAGTATCCAGTAATGTGTTTTCTCCCCATTTCATTCTTGTTTCTGAAACTGTCTCTTAGGGTAGATGAAACCCATGCTCCTTTGCAGAAAGGACCATGCTCACTCTAGTTCTCTGTTTTAATAAATGTTCAACTTGTGGATCCTCCTGCTAACATCTGTTTCTAAGCATTAGAAAACATTTACTCAGGCCCTTGAGTTGGATGTACTAAGCTTACAGTTGGAGAAGGAAGTGACGAGAACGGGAAGAGTATGTGAATGAGTCAGTATGTAACAAACCCGGAGCCTTCTTTTCATCAAGCAGTGCTGACAAATTCTGTAGGATTCTGGTTGAGAGGTGTGCTCACCCCGCTGCCTCTTCCAATCTGTCATGATCTATCATGGGTCTGGAGGTTCTGCCTTCTGCCAGGATGCTGCTGATCATATTGTCCCCAGACAACAGAGAAACCAACTCTGCCCTTTCTTCAGTGGAGTAAATTTAAAACACTGAAGAGAAGCCCTCCTGGCCATTAACACAGTCTTTATATGAGAGTCAGTTCAATTCAGAGGGAGAGATAAAATGAACATTCGGTGATACTTCAGCATCAGTGTAGCTAAGTTCTTGGTAAACACAATATACAGAAGTGATATTGCACTGTTTCCTCAGATTAAATATACCTCATCCTCAGATTTATATTGGCATTTTATGGCTTCTGCAAATGACTAACTCAGTACAGCAAAGTAATTCCACCCTGTCATATTTGTCTTTGGAAATTGTAACAAATTATGGTGATTTATAACATCAAACTCAACTCTTCCATTTTTCCCCAGACAGCAATGTCACTGATGGTGAGATGCTGGGCCATCCATTTATTCAGGGTGGAAGGTGACAGTGAGGTATGCTTCATCTGCTGCCATGACACTTGCTTTCCTTTGAGGGGACCCTGTAGACATAATTCAAGCTGTCCTGAGATGGATCTGCTCCTCTGCTTACCTGCATCCTCCTAATGAGGTGTGACTTCACTTGTCTGCGTGAGTTGTCTCCTGCCCTGAGTCTCCTTGCTCTACCCCTCTTGGCCCCTAATAGTCAATAGAAGTTAAATGTTAGACTGCTTGAAACACTAACAGCTGGGGGCAAAGAATGTGGGTCAATCTTCTTCCTTATCAGACTTGATGTGGGATTTCCCTCTGTATGCTGTGATTACCATTAATGAATAAAGAAACTGATTTGGGCCTATGGCAGAGCTCTAGGGGAACAGAGCAGGGCAGGGAAAACCAAAATGAATGCTAAGAAAAGGAAGGGCAGAGTCAGAGGGAAGCCATGGAGCAGCAGCTGGAGACAGATGTGCTGAAACTTTGCTAATAGGCCATGACCTCGTGGTGATGCATAGATTAATGGAGATGGGTTAAATTAAGATGTAAGAGTTAGTCAATATGAAGCTAGAGCTTTTGGGTTAAGCAGTGATTTAAATAATACAGTTTCTGTGTGATTATTTTGGGGCTAATCAGCTGGAAACCAACAAGTGGCCTCCTCACAACACAGACTTCTGCCTTCCCTTCATTTTTCCTTTATTTTAAAGTGAGGCAAAGCACAATCTTTCACATAAGCCCATACCCATTAACCAGGCTCAGGAGATTTGGGTGAATGGCCAGAGTGAATAGGTAAGGTATTGGCATGTTCAGTTCAGTTCCCTTTCCAACGATTGAATCCCTTCAAGTTTGCATGCTGAAGTACTTGAACCCAAGTTTTGGTATTCAGAATGAGGTTCCATGCAAAGTGATTAAGGTTAGATGACATCATGTGGTTGTAGCTTCCTGATAAAAGAGAAAGACTACTACTGCCCCTTCACTATCTTCATCACAGGAAGACACAGGGAGCAGGTGCCATCTATCCGCTACTCAGGAAGAGTGAACTCACCAGCCACCAACCAGCTGGATCTTGTTCTCCAGGCCTTCATAACTCTGGAGAGATACACATCTATTGTTTCAGTCGCAAGGTGATGGTGTTTTAGCCTGACAGTCAAGTACAGTCTATTTTAGACTGTAGTCTTCTGCTTCCCTGCAAGTCATTCTACAAATCTTAGGGATGACTTCTTTATCATCTTGGTCAGGAGCCACCAGCAGTCAGAAAACCACACTGAAGGTAATGATATACTATGGACATCGCCACCTCACAAGAGTTTCCAATATGAGAGACCTGACTATGTACCCTCCTCCGATTGGTCACAGTTATGGAATCTATGTTATGAACTTATTCCATAAATAGCTAAATAATGTTTATCAGCTATCTGACTTTAAATGTCCAGGTAGTAAGACCCTACTTCTTCAACCATTACAAGTAAAATGATAAAATTGAAATTTCTCTTTTAAACAAAAATTGGGAATGAATTCAGGAATATAAACAACTTAAGATGTTTGAGGAGTCACCAGTCTCACAGGAACAGTTCGCAAGTCAGAGATCCTTATGGAAGGCCAAGTGAACTGTAAACTGATACAATACAGTAGGTATTTGTGCGTCTTACTTCCTCTCCCTGATCCAGTGCTGTGTCCTTGAATATCTCCAACATGTTCAACAGCATTGTTATGGTTTGTGCCTGTAGCTGTTGTCAATGGTTGGTAAAGCAGGCATTTTAGGAGAAATGTGCCCATTTCAGAGAATACAGTAGGGGAATGTTATCTAATCCTTCATTCATGCACTCTTGCATTTTTACTAAATAGAAGAACATCTGGAATATAAAAGATATAATTGATGAATGTATGCTGGAGGAGATAGGCAGTGACATTAATTCTCTTATTATTATCATAAATATTTTCTTAGAAGTCCAAATAATCATTGTAAGGACCCTGGAAATGTGTGCCTGACCTATACATGGGACTAGCAGGGAAAAACTATCATGGGCACAGAAAGCAGAGAGTTCTTCAAGCAGAGAGAAGATGGGCTCCGTACAAGAGATGCAATCTGTGTGAAGGCACAGGAGGCTGCCATCAGATATACCAAGAAACTCAAGGTTGTTTTGGGTGAGTGGAGTGTTTCACCAGTGTGGGGACACTAGGAGGCAAGCTTGATTACAATCTCTTCTAATCTGGTGGCTGGTTCTTTACATAAGAGTTCAGCCCCTGATGCTCCAGGTAGAGAATAAGAGAAATCCATTGCAAATACACATTTTCAAAGTTTGTCTCCATGGACCATCATGCAAGTTTCTCTACAGTCTTTAGAACTTGAAGGGCACCAGGTATCATTTTTATGTGATACTTGAGGAGTCTTCAGGCAGGGAAGGAAGAAGACTGGCTTACCACAGCATTAATAGCAACAATGGAATATAAATCTCTGAGACTGAGGACTTTCCTTTGTGGAATTATGGCCAAGGGGTATAACTGTAGAGTGGCTGAAACATGGAAACTTGAGTGGCAGCGATGAAGTCTGCCTCATGGTATAGCCTTGCTAGGCCTTGTCATATTACTGAGCATTTTAAAACCCTGCAGTTTGTTCTTAACCAGGAATACTGCAGGAATGTTACCCCCTTCACTCGTTTTAAGAAAAACTTACTAATTAAGATAAAAGAGATCAAAGATCTTCTACTTATAAATTTTGCACATGCTGTTAATTTTTAGCTACTCTTAGTTCCTCTGTGCTTTGGGATAGCCTGGCATAAACACACGAGACACTGTCAGGCATCCCTTATTCAGAGACTTCAGTTAGAGAGCATTAGACCTACAAATGCTAAGTGTTATGTCTCAGCTACAGAGATTCCTGCGAACTCCTCCTCCTTCTCCTTCTCCTCCTCCCCCTCCTCCTCCCCTGCCCCTCCTTTTCTTCTTCTTCTTCTTCTTCTTCTTCTTCTTCTTCTTCTTCTTCTT
>LOEQ01001281.1:391601-403233 GCA_001685075.1 Bramus lutescens
TTCTTCTTCTTCTTCTTCTTCTTCTTCTTCTTCTTCTTCTTCTTCGTTTTTCAACACAGGGTTTTTCTGTGTAACTGTCTTGGATGTCTTGAAACTCACTTTGTAGACCATGATAGCCTCAAATTTACAGAGATCTGTCTGACTCTGCCTCACATGTGTTGGGATTAAAGGCATGTGCCACCACCACCTGGCTGCCCATTCATATTTTATTATTGCACTCTTCATGATAGACAGGTTATGACACCACACAGATGGTGACCAGCAGGTGAAAAGATGAAAAATGTGCCATATATCCACAAGGAAGTTTTCATCAGCTATAAAGAAGAATGGAATTGAGCTATTGACAGAAAATTTGATGGATCTTGGAATCAACGTGTTAAACAAAATAAGCCAGACTCAGAAAGACAAATATTATGTTTTCTCTAGTATGTTGAAATCTATCCATCTATGGCATACATGCTCCCATATATATGATATGAAACAGAAGGTTACTATGACAGAAGAAGAGGGCTAAAGGGAAGACAACGGGTAATGGGGAAAGGAAAATATCTACATGTTTTCTGTCATATGCAGGACATGGACTTAAGACGTACTACACACTATATATATTTATAACAATGGCCAATGAGAAGGGTTGGAGTATGGGGAAGATTAGTGGGAGGATAATATGAGCAAAGCACAATGATCAATATGTATAATATAATAGTCATTATCTGTTTGCTACCTAAAAAGTGAAACATACTCTTTGTAATACAGCAATGCTGCAAGTTAAATTCCAAATGAAAAACCTTTTCTGGGCAACTTTGAGGTGGTTATACCACACACACACACACACACACAAAGATAACCCTTCACCAACTGAGATGTTAAGAAAAAGTGATATTATGTAAAGATACAAAATGAAAGTTGCAAGGAGACCTGGGAAGTGTAATGCCTTTAGGGCTCCAGTGATTGTGCCAATACCATCCTGTAATTGAGGGAGACCATGGAGAGACTGGTTTCCTAGACAGGCTGAAGCTAATTCCCCCTGGCCTGGCCAACCAGGCTATTGTAATCAGCTCAGAGGGGGATTTAAAGGAACATATCGCTGTTTGACAATTTTGCTTTTATTTACAGGAGCTGCATCAAACATATATTTTACTTGATAAGTGGGAATTGTCAAAATGAGCCCCATAGAAAGCGGTGACAAAGGAAATCATTTCAATAAAATTACATAATGTACAACAAATCATGGAAACAGCCACATTAGTGCAACATGGCATTGTGCAGCTTCTGACATTCCACAGAGAGGTATTGGGTCTGAAGGAACTACATTTAAAAAGCAATTTGCAGAATTTCTGTTCCTTTAGTGGTTTGAAAGCAGTGATAATTTTTTTTTGGTAGCTGACAAGTGAACAAAAAACAATAATTGAATAGTACCATTTTCCCCAGAAGGCAAGCTGATAATTAAAGGTATAACAGACAGTTTGGATTTTATCTGAGTAGTGGCAGAGCTGACTCTCTCTTTTTTTAATGCCAGGAACCAAATCAGGCCTCTCTTCTCAAGAGCCACGAAAGAAGAAAACGAGACCTATTTTCAGTTCTTTACTTCTGACATGTGAATGTTTTCTGGTCCCTAAACTAAAGTCCACACGTTTAAGATGAGGAGGGTCCAACTACTCAACATCTCGGGGAATAAAGGGAATTTTTCAGTAGCCAACAAGGATAGAAATCTAATACAAATAAAGTCAGTCTGTGCTACTCAGAGCACTGTGGGCACCACAGAAACCTTCTGGATGCCTCATTAAATATTCCAGTGGAACCAGAATCTCAAGTACCCCCCCCCAAAACAGAGGCTCCTCACTCAGAGTCAATTTGGATCCTGTAACTACAGTAAACAGTTTGAACAGCCTCAGTTTTCAGCCTGGATTTGATGGTGGGGCCGTTTAAGCTTCCACTGAGAACAACAGTGTCTCTTTCCTACTTGGTTATTAGAGAGGATAATATTCCATTCATGCAGTATTGAGGACTTCCCTCTCTCTCCTCTCTGTATCCTAGAGTTGTAAGATGATGGCATTCCAAGACAGCAAAATCATGAAGTCAGAAACAAAACCCTGAAAAACTATATCCTAGCATCCTGCCACACCTTCTTCTCAGCTCCTGACTCAAGAAGGCTGGGTCCTCAGGACTTTCCAGCTTCTGCACAACAGCTCCTGGGACAGAAGTCCTCCAGGTGGGTCAGCAGAACAAATCAAGGGCCCTTTGCAATCAATACACTGGAAACACATTCGAAAATAGCTCTCTGTTCCCTTTAATAGCAGGCCCTGACAAAAGAGCTGGTTCTTTGGCATTCCATTTTTGATAGCTCATTGTATCTAAAAAAGAGATCAATTAAAGCTCCCACAAACCTCTCAAACTTAACTGAAGGACAATTTAGACATCACAGTAGCACACAAATTATGCTGCCCATTGTTACATTTATGCAGTATTGAAACTGCTCTTGTCTCTCACAAACTCTGGGCAGATGAAGAGACTTCACACAGAAAAAGAAATGCTAACATCAGAAGATAAATTGTCACCATCTTCATTCATCAACGGATGAAGGGAGCTTTTGAAATAATAATAAAAAAGCAACCTGAAACATGATGTGGTGGAAACATTTGTGCCTGCATCCTTCTGAATAACCAGGGACTTGTATTCATTATTCGTCCTTTGTAAAGGGGCAGCACAGGGCTAACTTATTAGTACCAGCAGCAGAGAAGTATGACATTTATAGCTTGTGCCGACACAAGGTGGCTACGGTCAGAAACTCAAGTTCATCCCATTCAAGTCAGTTTTTGCCTGTATTTCAAGAACTTAGCTCTTACAAATGGCTAGTGGTGGGTTTGTGGGCTTTTTGCCGTCCTTGTATTATTCTTACCAAAGGTAAGATTGGCATTGAGGAACAAAAACCAAGTTGGGGATTCCGGGAACTCAACATATGATTGATGATAATTTGCATGAATGACTTTTCCCATTAATGTGACAAAATGTCAGATGAAGGCAACTTGAGAGAGGATGGGTTTCCTCTGGCTACAGTTTGAGGACATGGTCCATCATGACAGGGAGTTATGGTGGCAGGAGCATCAAGGAGCTGATCGTATTGCATCCACAGTCAGGATGAAGAGAGGGACCAATGCTGGTACTCAGCTGGCCCTATTCCTGTTATGCACTCTGGAATGGTTAAGGAATACTTAAAGAATAGTTCCATTCAGGTTTAGGATGGGCTTTCCCACCTCAGTTAACCAAATCTAAAACAAAAACAAAACAAAACAAACTACAGCTATTTTCACAAGATTGTCTCCTAAATCATCCTGCCAGGTTGGCAATATTACCCACCACTGTAGCTTCTATGCATATTTTCCCAGCCGCCAGGAAGGAGTGTGTTTACCTTGAGTGGACTCACACTACCCCACCTGCATGAAATCCCACCCCATTGATGCATAAATACCCAAAGCTGCCATGAACAGTATAATAAAGCCAGGAGAGATTATGCTGGCCTTGGGTGCTATGCTGACTGTCTTAGCTGAGCTTTTCAGTTTTTATGACCATCAGCCAGTGTCTACTGCTCTGTCTTACCTCAGTGGGTACAGCTCCCAAGCACAGATACAAGAAGTGTCACTTCATAGATGAGGAAGACCTTTAGATAATGTACCACCTCATGTGGGCTCTGAGGTGCATTTCTGTACTTTTGTTCAGTGTAGATATAGATGCCAGGTATGTTAAGAGTATGCCCTTGGGGGTTGTGACTTTGCACATGACCAGTAGCCCAGTTGTGTGGACAGCACCCATTTGGCTGCTTACCTGAAATTGCTCCTCTATCTTGCAATGGATCCCATCTTAGAATTTCCAAGACAGGAAAGGGTGGTAGTCGATAATGAGGTGGAGGGAATGGAGGACTAGGCTGGAGTGAAATGCCAACAAACCATCTTGGAGAGGACAATACTGGGGCTTGGGGAAGAGTATAGGCAGCAGGGTCATTTGCACATGTGTAGGTTCTACTGTGATATGAAGGTAGCATGCAAATTTATGTGATAAACAAAGTTTGTGTATACATATATACAATGTTTGTGATGCGCAAAATGCAAATAATACATAAGCCCATACAGAACATAAAGTATGCACAGCATTTAAAGCACACATATCATGTAAATGTATATAATATATTAGGCCTAACAGGTGAAGAATATTTAGCAAAGTCTTGTGCATTTAGAATAGTTATATACTGACCTATAATATAGCAAAGTTCATGCAGTATGTAAAGCTTATATAGTAGATAATTTCTATGTAAAATGTATATATGATGAAGACAATCTGTATGTGTATCATTCCATTTTGTAATAGCCTAGTGAAATACCTGAGAATGGGTAACTTTCTATACATGGGAAGGAGGCCGTTTAGCTCACAGTTCTTCAGGTTGAGTGGCTCCCATGTGCTTATGGGTAGTCTCAGGTTGGCGTCGGGTACCATATGTCAACTCTCCCTCTTGAAAAATTACCCATATGGAATCATGTGGCCTCTGACCCTAAGGACCTTATCAAGTCCCAATTATTTTCAAAGGTTCCACTTCTGAGTATCACTATGTTGAAGAATCCTTTCTTGGCTTAAGTCTTCCTTCCCTTATTATCTTAAAATAGAGATTCAACTTCAACCCGTGAACTTTCCAGGACTACCTTCTAATTATCCCTAAAGCACAGTATTTGTAAAGTAAAGATCACATATAAAGTTTACATTCACAGAGATACATGTGTGAACATAAAATATTTGCAAATATATGCACAGATACTTTGTGTTTCACTCATTTTTAAAACTATCTCTCATAGGCTTAAAGTAATTTAAAATGATTAAGATCATCTGGGGGTATTTTCAACAACATGTCATAAACTGGGATGAAGAATAAAGAAAAAGTAAGATCAAGTAGAACAGACCAGAACAATGGATTGCCTTGTGTGTAAAGACATTTTTAGTGAGTCAAAACTGGCAGGAAACCTGAATTCTGCATGAATTTTATCTCTTTCATACTGACCCTTTTCTCACCCGCTTCACTTATAGGAAACTGACTGCTAGCCGGAAATGATGCGCAACCAGGCGTGGAAGTACCGGTGCCGGATCACGGGATTGACTGCAGCTGTGGGAGGGGCTGTTGATGCTGGCAACACTCTGTTGCAATCAGAGCATTTGCAATTTCGATGTCACCAGAGGCAGAAACATAGGAAACTATGTCGGACCTGAGCTGTGACCTCCCAGGATGCCTAGTCAGCTGTCTCAAGCATGGTGGGCTTGGGACAAAGGAGGAGAGTGGATGCTGCACGGAACATGGGTTACTTTATCTGTGATCTTGAACTCCACTTGTAGACACCTTTCCACTGCAGCTCCATTTCAGCTGGATACATTACCAGACCTCAGATCTTTAAGCAGATTCCAGTCTAGGCTCAGGGAGTGCAACCCCGAAAGGGGGTTTCAAGCAACAGCCATATCTCCAATGACCACCTGCAACTTTTGTTTTGAAAAACAATAACAAAAGTCTGTTCATCTTCTAAGGCGTGGCAGGGGAAGTGAAGAGTCTGAGCCAATGTCCACAAAGGGAGTCTTTCTCAAGGCTCTTCTCTCTTCTCTAAGCCTCGGTTAGAAACACTGCATCATTTTTCCTACAGTCTCTTGGGCTTTTTACATCTAAAGCAAGAATGTAATCCCTAAATGGCATCTTTATGCCCATTAAGGCAGTGGCTAAAATCCCTGTGGGAAGGTTGCCTTCAAGCTGGAGATAGGTAATGATTTTTAGGAGACTGCAGCTGGGTTAAGGGTGAAAACAATGCTGCAGAGGTCAAAAGGGTCCAGAACCTATTACCAAGCTGTTGATAACCATTCCGGCTAAAAGGGCCCTGACAAATTACTCTCTGCAAAGCTGGGTAAGCCCTTGATATTCATCAGTGTATGCTGAACAAGGCAGGGAACCACAGAAGGGCTGGCTGCTGCGGTTACAAGGAAGGAGGTTTGGGGTAGGTGCAAAGACAAATTCATTTTTCCTCATTTGTTTGTTATTGGAAAGAACAAACAGAGAAGGTAAATGAAGGTAGACAGAATGCAGCAGGCTGACAGAGTTTGCAGAAATTAGCAGCAGAGAATTACCACCTAGATTCAAAGTCTGGGCTTCCATGCGTCAAAGCAGTGGTGGTGACCTGTGTGTGAGTGCTGAGCTAATTCTAAGAAAACTTCCAATGTGTTGGTTCTCTGAGAATACACAAAGCAGCTAGCGAGGGGGTAGGTGCTGTCATGAAAAGTTTTGAGGTCATGAGGTGTGTTTATGGCTAGGCTAACAGAATCATCTTTTGATCATAAATGTAATAGAGGGGGCTCAATAGTTTCTACTATTAAAGAGATTCACTTAGCTTTTTATATAAATATAGCATGCGGCCTATAACTTAGAGAGTGGAATAGAGGGTCAGGCAGAAGTGAGGCACATCTGGTAAGACGGTCACAAAGATGCCATTATCGCAGTCAGGTAGTAGGTATCCTGACAGTGGACAGACAGTCAGTCATAAGAACTGGGAAAATGTCTCAGTCAGTAGAATACTTGCCGTGTAAACATGAAGACCCAAGTTTAAACCTCAGAATTTACGTTTAATAAAGTCTGACACAGTGACACAGGCTGGTGAGGCAGAGACATAGGGATGACTAGGACTCTCTGGCCAGCCAGGCTTGATTTCTTGTGTAGTTTCAGGCCAGTGAGACCCTGTGTCAAAAGGCCAAAATTGACATTGCCTGAGAAATGACAGCCAAAGCTCTCTTCTGGCTTCCATCCCCAGCCCCTCCAACAGAGCTGACTTAGCAGGCCTGGATTGCTTAGACTCATAACTTTTCCAATCAAGTGTAGTCTTTAGGAATGGACATCAGCCAACTCTTGGGGAACCTCCAAGCCTCAGGATGGTCTATAAAATCAGAATATTAGGGCTTGAAGTTTGAGACATGTGGCACTAATTTGTCCTGATGGTTTATTCTAATAATATACTTTACAGTGAGCCCCCATCTTCCTTTGGTAGGCTGGGGTACAAGGAGCTGTGGTCAGTTATAGGAACAATATTTACCCTGTGTACAATAAAACCCCTGGATATGAGATGTCCTCATGGGGAATGTTACTCGCATGTTTTCACCCATCACAGCTGAGAGAAATAAGCGCATCTGAAATGACGCAGGGAATGGATGCCTCCAAGCTTGTGCCATTGTATGCTTGAGTTCATCCTGCACGCCTTTCTCTTTGTCAGTAACAATGTTTACAGTTTCCCTGCAATCAGCTGTGTCAGTGAACGTGTTGCCTTGCTGAAGTCTGTTAGTATTTCCAGGTGTTGCTGAGCTTAGAGGGTGTTCTCTGTGACTCCAGCATAGCCACAGACCCCTTGCCTGAGGTGATGCCAGTTGCATAGTCTCAGAAACAGTGATGTTAAAGTCAGTCTTGTGTTCATCAGACTTTGTGTTCCTCAGGCCAAGGAAATGTCCAAGGACAGATGTTCATAGGTAGCTGCGTCAGGAATGAAGAAAGAAGGCTTACCCTTATCAGAAGGAAGAGACAGAGAACACATTACCATATGGGTTGCAATTAAAGTCATAGATGTCAATTCAAATGTATGGGAGAAGTAGTCAAGATAAGTAGAGGAAGATAAGCTTGCACAGCGGACAGAAAGAGCAAAGGCACATTGAAATTCTTATCAAGAATCCCCAGTATTCAAGAGAATATTGACCAGTTGTCAATCCCAGGATACTTCAGTCACACTGTGTCAACAAGGGGGAGTAAATTAGGGATCTGGAAAATTGCCACTGAGTTAGGGAGAGAATTATTTTGGGACATGGGATAACAGTTTAGTTAAAGGAAGAGCTAAGTGCCAAGGTGCAATGAATTGAAATGTGCCTGCTATAAATATGAATAAATTGCTAAAGAAATATGACTGAACTAGTAGAGGGAGGAGGGAAAGGTGTGTGTGTTGTTGCTACTCTTAATTTTGTTTACACACCGCTGGGATTTTGAAAACACCTGCAGAAGTATACAGTCGTGTTTCTGCAGTGGGGTGGGAAAGGGGCAGGAGTCTTCAACACAAAGCAAAAGGCACCGAAAGAAACTTCTTTTGCTTGGAAGATTAACCCCTTTCTTACTGCAGAACTGATTGGAGAAGGGCAGGGCTTTCAGCCTGGAGTCAGACAAAGGAGTATTTTTTTTTTAAATTGTGCTTTCTTTGTTTGGTAAGGACAAGTTCCTGTTTTGAAAGCTCCTGGACTGAAGGTGGAGTTGTTCTTCCTCGCTATCCCACTGGATACACGTGTTGAATGCACAGTAAATTCTGATTATTGCAAAAGTATGCAAACGGAAGTAGCAGAGGAGACGGCGGGAATGGAGGGGTGGGAGACGACGGGAATGGAGGGATAGGAGAAAAGGGGTAGGGAACTATGGAAGTGGCCCAAGGGTACCTGCTCTGGGACCAGAGAGTTTCAGTAATTTGTTCTGAACTTTTCAGGAAAGACATTTTTTTTATCCCTCCTTTAGGACCCATTTTGGGCGATTTGAAGGGGAAGGCAACCAGGAAGTGTATCTTCTTTTTTGTGTGTGAATATTTCTGTAATGGGCGTGGCCGCACTTGCTGCCCCCACTTTGCACACGAGGAAACGGATGCTGTAATACTGAGAAAATACAGCAGGGAGTTCAAAGGAATGGAAAGCCATGCTCAATCAAGGGAGGACCTCGGGCTTTTCATCATCTATGATTCTGGAGGGATAGATAGCGGGTCTCAATGTCTTACCTCTTTCCTTGTAGGTCCAGTCTACACCATGTACTTAAATTTAGAACAGAAAGCCACTTGCAAGTCATAATAGAATTTGTGTATGTGTTTGTCACCTCTTTTTGGAATTCCAGATGGAAAAATATAGCAGGTTCTAGTCAGTCTCCTATCAATTTTATTTTAAAAATTGTTCTAATACTTCCTAAATTCAAAAATGGCAGAATTCAGTGTGGCATGCCTGGGACGTAACACCATTAATTAGTTCTTGTTTATTCTTGGGTTGCGTAGGTTCACAGCTAACCAAAGGGTAAAGGATACTTCTTAGGAAGAGCTGGAGAATGCAGCTTGTGTTTCCTCCTCTTGCTCATCCTGGGGCAGACAGCAGAGCTGGTGGCACTTTGCTGGATACAGGCTTCCTCTCATGTGCATGCTAATGTGTTAAGTGCATATGTTTCTTTGATTTTTATTCTATTGAGCTTTAAGCTTTTCTTAGTAATTTGAACTTGAAATACAGGGAGTCCCTCCACAGTAGGAAGGAAGGAAGAAAGGACGAAAGGAGGGAAAGAAGGTAACTTCAAGAGACAGGAGGGATTTCAAGGCTAACAGATGCACACATGAGAAAAAAAAAACAAACCAAGTAAACACAGAAAGGCATCAAAACTGCACATGCCCAGAAGGCCAAAGGATGTCTTTCTCTCTCCAAATGGCATGCCTGGAAAACAGGCTGCTTTCTGGGCACTGTTGCTGACCATGGAGCCCTCTCTGTTGTCAGCAAACACCAAGGCATCATCCTGTCGGACTTATTTTCCTCCTTGTACCTGGGATCAAAATTTTCAGAACCTCTTTATTACTTTGTTCTCACAGAGTTTCCTGAAAGTGCTAACCTAAAGTACCTTTCCTTCCTGATCTTTGGCCTGCTAGCCGTGCATAGCAGCTGTTTACCAGGAAAGCTTATTCACTGAGAGTTTTGATGTGATTGTACTGATTTTTTTCCCTTTTTTTCTTTTCTTAACTGTGCAAACCTCCAAAATGCAAGAGATTTTTGAAAACCAGGAAAAATGCACCAAAGTGTTTTCAGATTTAATGAAAGTATGAGAGAGTGCATACACTACCCCATTGATTACAGCTCCAGGGCTCACATGGACCAGCACACTACCACTCACTCCATTTGTACCTCAAAAGGCATGACCGCAGGCTCCCTTCAAGTAGGCCTTTATGACATAGAGTCTCATGGGAACAATTATAATTTCATGCACTTGAGACTTTCAAACAAAATGGCTCTGTTGGTTTTAGATGCTTAGAATGATCAAGAGCATCTAGCAGATGCACTTATGGAGGAAGGAGATTCTGGGAGGTTGCTCTGTTGTAAGAATAAAGGCCGGGGATTCTGACAGAAAGCTTCTCTTCTTTACAAGGGTGAGAGAAAGGAAAGCTGTGTCAGGTCACATCAGAAAGACTTTGCAAAGTCCACAGCGTAAGATTCAGATCCTTAAAATATCCTGTGTGTGTTGGTTATGCTCTCTTGTTATTGTGATAGGATAGTTTACAGAACCGAAGGGAGGGTTTATTTTGGTTCATGGTTTGAGAGGATGTAGCCCATCACTGAAGGGAAGGTACAGTGAAGTCTGGGGCTGTAGAACCATGGGCTGAGGCTGTTTGCTTCTTAGTGGAGGCAGAGAGCTCTGTGTAGAAGTTAAGCTACAGTTCCATCGCCTCTAGTGAAGGCCCACCTCCTAAAGATTGCAGAAAGTCCCAACCAAAGCACAGACTGGAGATAAGTCTTACACATGAGCCCATGGGGGACATTCCATATTCCTCCTATCATGCTGTACTGTAAAAAAATACAAGCAGATCTGGGGGAGTGTCATTGGGCAAAGTGCTTACCATGCAGGTGTGAAGACTTGAAACTAGATCCACAGAGCCACATAAAGCTGGGGAATGGTCACACACTTTTGTAATCTCAGTGTGTAGAGTCCTTAGGTTGCTCCAAATGACCAGAAGACACCCAATATACAATCGCAGAAAACAGCTTTATTCTTGAGAAAAACCAGTGTGCTGGGACATGCCCTAAATGGCTTTGACCATATGGGAGGGAAAGGCAGCAACTTAAAGCCAGCATAGAGGAATTCCAGCTGTAGTTAAGTGTCCTTGGAAGGGATTAGGTATAGACCCTTATTGGTATAGGAATCAATTTATGATTGGCTCATGGCATTTGGTCAGCAATTGTGGTTGCGGTGTCAGAGTTCTGCCTGCTGTTTCAAGGTAAGAACAGTTTCTGCTTGTGGATGGGTAGGACTCTGATTGACAAGCATACTGGACACACTTCCTGAGGGTCTGGTTGAAGCCAGACATGAGTCAACATAGGATAGAGGGGTAATATGGGTCTTAGCAAACTGGCTCCTGAAAAAAAAAACTGACCCTGGTCCCTTCAAGCGTACCCACTGTGAGATAGGAGTTAGAGATAAGAGAACCTCATGAAACTTCCATGACACCAAGCCTGACATACCCTATGGCAGGGTGAGGGCTGGCATTGTCTGAGGATGTCCTTTGACCTCCACACATGTGCCATAGCACACACATGTCTCCAATCACCCAGGAATATACATACAGACACATATACATAAATACGTAATAAAGGTACAAACAAGATGAACAAAAGCAGAAAAGACACTAGTATAGGCTGAACAGTTCTCCCTCTCGACTTTATTTGCCGAAGGACCAATGTTTAGCATCTCAAAATGTGACTGTATTTGGAGAAAGGATGTTTACAGAAACAGTCACTCAGTGTGAGGTCACATGGTGGCAGTAAGGTAGCAGTCATGACACCGCAGCAGTGAGAGAGAGAGAGA
>LOEQ01001282.1:17362-31236 GCA_001685075.1 Bramus lutescens
TGAGGTAACCCAGACACAGAAAGACAATTATCACATATACTCACTCATAAGTGGTTTTTAAACATAAAGCAAAGGAAAGCAGCCTACAAATCACAATCCCAGAGAACTTAGATAACAATGAAGACACTAAGAGAGACTTACATAGATCTAATCTACATGGGAAGTAGAAAAACACAAAATCCCCTGAGTAATACCTTGGGGGAGGGTTGAAGGGGAGAGGCAGTGAAGGGAGCAGAGAAAAATGTAGACCTCAATAAAAAATCAATAAAACAAAACAAAACAAAAAAATGGCAATCCTACCGAAAGCAATCTATAGATTCAATTCAATCCCCATCAAAATTCCAACACAATTCTTCACAGACCTTGAACAAACAATAATCAACTTCATATGGAAAAGCGAAAAACCAGGATGGCCAAAGCAATCCTGTACAATAAAGGAACTTCTGGAGGCATCACCATCCCTGACATCAAGCTCTATTATAGAGCTACAGTAACAAAAACAGCTTGGTATTGGCATAAAAACAGAGAGGTTGACCAACAGAATGGAATTGAAGACCTGGATATTAATCCACATACCTATGAACTTCTGATTTTTGTCAAAGAAGCTAAAATTATACAATGGAAAAAAGAAATCCTCTTCAACTAATGATGCTGGCATAACTGGATGTCAACATGTAGAAAAATGAAAATTGATCCAAATCTATCTCCAGGCATAAAACTCAAGTCCAAATGGATTAAAGACCTCAATATAAATCGTACCACATTGAACCTGACAGAAGAGAAAGTGGTAAGCAGCCTTCAGTTCATGGGCACAGGAGATCAATTCCTAAATATAACACCAGTGGCACAGACACTGAGAGCAACAATTAATAAATGGAACCTCCTGAAACTGAGAAGCTTCTGTAAAGCAAAGGACCTAGTAAGACAAAAAGGAAGCCTACTGAATGGGAAAAGATCTTCACCAACCCCCATCAGACAGACTACTGATCTCCAAAATATATAAAAAACTCAAGAAATTAGACATCAAAATTCCAAATAACCCAATTAAAAATGAGGTAAAGAACTAAACACCATCCTGAGTGAGGTAACTCAGACCTGGAAAGATGAACATGGTATGTAATCACTCACTAGTGGATACTAGCTATAAAGCAAAGAATATTGAGCCTATAGTTCATGATCCTAGAGAGGCTAAGTAACAAGGTGAACTGTAAGAAAAACATACATAGATCTACCTGGAAAGGGGAAATAGACAAGATTGCCTGATAAAATTGGGAGCACTGGGGTTGGGGGAGTAGGGAGGGCAGAAGGGGAGGAAGAGGAGGGAACAAAGGGAGAGGGGGAGGATAACTTGAGGAAATGGGATAGTCAAGTTGGAGGAAGGACGGATGAGAGCAAGGAAAGAGATATCTTGATTGAGGGAGCCATTAAGGAAGCTAGCAATAGACCCAGCATTAGAGAAATTCCCAGGAATCCACAAGGATAACCCCAGTTAAGACCCTGAGCAATAGAGAAGAAGGTGCCTGAACTGGCCTTGCCCTATAGACAGACAGACAAATATATTAAATATCACCATAGAACCTTCATCCAGCAACAGAAACAGAGACAGAGACCTACATCGTAGCACTGGACTGAACTTCCAAAGTCCAGTAAGAGTGGGGGAAGTGAGAATGTGAGCAAAGAGGTCAAAATCATGATGGGGACATGCAGCAAAACAGTCTACCTGAGCTAATGGGAGCTCACCAACTCCAGCTGGACAGGGAAGAAAAGAGCATAAGTCTAAACTAGTCCCTCTGAATGTGGTTGACAGTTGTATGGTTGGGCAGACTGTGGGGCCACCGGCAGTGGCACCAGAATTTATCCCTACTGCTTGTACTGGCTTTTTGGAACCTATTGTCTTTTAATGGATACTTTGCCCAGCCTAGATACAGTAGGGAGGGCCTTGGACCTTCCCCAAAGCAATGTGCCTTATCATCTCTGAGGAGAGGCTGGTGGGTGGGGTGGGGGTGGATAGGTGGAGGGAATGGGAGGAGTCGGAACTGGTTTGGTCTATAAAAGGAAAAAAAGATAGTTTGTTTCCTTTAAAAATAATAAAAAGTAAAAAAAATAAAATGAACGTGAAAATGATTTTCAGATAATTTAAAATAGAGCATTAGTACATATTGTCAGTAACTGTTGCTGTAGAAGTTGTTTGTAACCCTTGTTCTTCATGGCAGCTAGACGCCAACGGTGGTAACCGTGGGCTACTGCCGAGGTTTGGTCACTATTCCTGATCCCGCCTTTACACTTTGGGGCATTGCCAGCTTCCCTTTCACGTTACTGGCATCTTCTGTACAGTGTCTCTGGGAAGTAGACGGTCATCTGTCTCTTCCTTCTTCCCACAGCTGGCAGTTATGTCATAACACTTTCGTTTCTTCCCTGCCTGCTTGGCATATGGACAATATATATATTTTTAATTCATCTGTCTTCTTTTCACAAAAGCCAATGATTACAGCTTGGCCACACGCCAAGGTCTTGCTTTCGTTTCTTCTTGCCTGGTTATTAAGGATAAAGAATCTATCGCTCGTAGTTCATTAGGAAAATGCTATCAACTGTAAAGAGTTAAAGCTGTGGACATGTTTTCAGTGTAGGAGAAAAGACTCTGGTCACTGGTTAGGACAAAGCAACAGCGACAAAGTGTCCTGACTGGCAGATTGAGCTGAGGAAAAGGGTAGGGCTTTTGACAGAACCAAGCTAACAGCAAAGGGGACCTTTCGTTTCATGGCGCTTTTCGTGTTTATAACAAGGTCAGTGATGAGTTAGATAGTTTCACAAAACCCACAATCAATGAGCCCAAGACTTATGAAGGTTAAGTTACTTATCCCTGGGAACACAGAGAACAAGTCACACTCTGTCCCTGACTCTGTGCCGCACGCTGCCCTGGGAGGTAGACAAAGAAAACACAAGTTCTAGTCAGAATGCAAGAGTTTTCAGGTTCATCTAGCCTCAAAATGTCCCCTCTTTTTTCATGTGTGTGAACAGAAACATTACCTTTCTCTAGGCCAAATTATTGCAAAATGCATTTACTTTCCTGGGGGATGTGGGTGGCTTTAGGTTTTTATATCTGTCCTAATTAGAGGGAATTTATTACAATTACTTCAACTTAGCCACTTTGAAAGGGCCAGATGACACTGAGAACTTAGTCAAATTTAACAGGAAACAGGGATTTGCCTCCAAGGGTGCTGTGCTCCATTTCTGGGAAGAGAATATGTGGGTTGAAAGAGAACCCAAGATAAATTCAGACCATGCTATATTTTGGTAAAAGCCAGACAAGAAATCTAGAATAGAAATAAGCCCAGACTAGGGTGAGAAAATGATGCCGTAATTCAATTTCTTTCCTGCCTTATCCATTTTTTTCCTGATACTTCTAGGTTTTCAGAAAGATTTTTCTTTTTCTTTGCCCCAAGCTAAGGTTACATGCATGGCAGAGCTCTCTGTTCATGCCAGTTAATAGGAAGATCTGTTGTGGTTGAGATTGACAGGGGTGAGCTGAGGTGCGTGGGAGGCAGGGGCAAGAGCTGTTCCTTGGCTTTGTTCTATCGTTAATGGGAAACAGACATCAAAACACCTTCTGAAAATGCTCGTTTACCTCAATCTGATTATGTTCGGTATTACAGCATCCTTTACACCATCTTTATTCCTTGAGTATGAATGAAGACCCTTTGAAGAAGCCACAAGCATTTTCTCAACACTCTTCACTTCATCTGAACTGAAGTGGGTTACACGGGGGTGGGGTGGGGCATGCATGCGTCTGTGAGTTTCTGACCATTCTTTCAGTTTACCGTGAGCTGAACGCCAGCTAGGCATGCTAAATAGGAAAAGAGAATTCTTCATGACAATGACTTTTACTTTATGTTGGAATGTAATAAAAGAGTTACACATTCTGTTTTAATTTAATAGCTTGTATCCTTGAAAACATGAAAATTGACTTAAAAAATCCAAGTTGTGTCTTTCAGCGAAGATGCCTCATTAACTGAGTTTTCCCACATAGAACCCTTCCTTGACCAGTTACATTCCTTGACAAAAGGATTATTTTAAGGATTGGAGATAAAGCAAACTGCATAAAGAATGTAATGTGGAGGCCTGAGTATATGGTTCAGTGAGGAGCAAAGTTCGCTATGGTGTACATATTGAGGACTTGAGTTCCAGTCTCTCAAACTTACATAAAAGCCAGATGTTGTAGCATGTGTCAACCCAGAGCTGCTGACAGGAGATGAGACAAAAGCCAGAGAACCCACAGTTGCTCTGTGCCAGCTACCCTGGCATTTGCAACAGAAACAACAAAGGGACCTTGACTCAAACAAAGGGTGGGGGTGGTAACAACACTGGAGGTTGTCCTTGGACTTGCACAAGTACCCGGATTGACACACATAAATGCTCTCCCTCCCTCCATTCCTCCCTCCCTTCCTCGCTCCCTTCCTCCTTCCCTCCCTCCCTCCCTCCCTCTCTCTCTCTCTTCCTCTCTCTCTCTCTCTCTCTCTCTCTCTCTCTCACTCACACACACACACATTGTATACATGCTCAAAGGTAAATTAAACATTTATCATTTTTATTAGATAATGTTTTTAAGCTGTAGGAAGATCTTACAATGTTAAATTGGGGGGTAAGATGTTTTCTAACTGTGTGGTGGGCTGGCCAGACTGAATCCGTCGGCTCTAATTTACGACATGAGTCAGTAACGGTCCAGCAGAGAGACTATAATCTATAGACACATAGCTGAAATGATTTGTTTGGGTGAACGCAGTACATATTTTTCCATTTTGTAAGTTTGCTTAACTTGATTGCAAATACTGCTTTCAGGGCATTTACTAGAATCATATATATTAAGTTTATAGGTGGTTATTTGCGTAGGCCATCTGCTCCTTTGAGGTATTTTGACTTTAAGATGTACAATTCACATTGCTTTTCTAATTCAAAACAAGTGATTGACAAATGCAAGAACTGCCAGGCAACTATTTAATTACTATCTGATACTTAGAAAAGTCTTCATCTTTGCTCCTCTGAGTCAGTCCCCTGGGCCCATGTTCTACGTGCCCCCTTTAATTGTTGACTTGAGCATTTATATGCAGTTTAAGTCAGTTCAAAGTGACTATCCGGGAAGGGCTCCGGGCTGTTAGGTGGGGATTACAATTAAGTTCTTGTTTTCCTTACAGAAAGGGCCAATTGTGAAGTGCATCTAGGAAGAGCCTGGGTTGTGTATGAGGTTGATGCTGTGGTTTTAGCAGGGCTACTTTTGAAGGGCTAGAGAGTGTAGTATACATCTTATTAATCTTTCCACTGTTTTTTGTTCTTTGAAAGCAAAAAGGTATTTCATATGTTCTCAAAAGATAAGTATGGCAGAGTATGAAATTTTCATCTCTTTTCTCAGACATGCTTATTTTAAGGTAGACAATATAACTCACGATGCATTTAAACTGACAGAAAACGCTTCCGACTGTGGAGAGAGTGAAGGCAGCAATTTTATTTAATTCAGATCCAGGCTAATTTGTCAGAATTTGCAGTTTTATTTTTCAACTTTTTAAAGTTTTGGCAGTCAGCTCCCTAACAATAAAATGGGAGACACCATCTAAACAATAAAATGTAACACTTAAGCACATGGGAGCACAAAATACTTCACTAAATAAAAGTACTAGACACATTAAAATTGAACAGGGACTTAATTTAAAATAGAATCAAACAATCTAAAAGTAAATTTCTTCAGTTTTTTTTTTTCTGCAAGGCTGTTAGCTTCTTGAGACTGCACTCATCTGTAGTCTGGAATCTCCCTGGATGCATTCAGGCAAGACAGGAACTAGAACAAGAAGGAATCAGAGGGTAGAAGCATGATGGCAGTCAGAACAGATCACAGTCAAGGCCACAGGCTTTCCAGACACACAGTGTGTCAGTGGCCCTCAGGACACAGAAAAGTCCAGGACCACAAAGCCTACAGCATTCCTATTGCATCTGGCAATTGGAATCCACTGGTGAACTTCCTGAAAGCACTTTGAGTGGAATGGTGTGGTTGGAAAGAGATTGCTGAGGCTGGAGGAGAAAATGTAAATTGGAAAATTAGAGACAACACAGCAGGTTAATTTTTTCAGTCCTGATGGCTTAGGAAGGGGAGTAGGATGGCAGAGGAAATTACAGGGAGAAGGGAGAGTACTGAGGAAGAAAGGCAATGGGAATGTTTACACAGAGAGGCTAAGCCATGGTGCGTGCGCGCGCGTGTGTGTGTGTGTGTGTCAATAAACACTGGGGGCACAGGGAATCTTTGTGACTTTGAGCCCAGTCACCAGTCACACTCAGAAGCGCCTCTTTGAATCCTCTTTAAGAAAGAAAAGGGTGTTTGAAGTCACCTCTGAGATCTGAATAGATGGGATCTGGAGCTCATAGGGTACTAGGCTTTCTACTGAGCATTTCCAGAGGTGGACCCATTGGAGCTTCTCAAAACCTGTACAAGTAGATGCTGTCTTTATTGCTCACACTTCGTACACCCGAGAACTTAGGCACTAAAAGCTGGCAGTCAAATACTCCAACTGATGGTCACGTGTTCCTGAATGTTCTGCCTCTATGTAAATGATAATGAATTTGCTGCTTAGTTCTGAGTAAAAGTTGCATTTTGAATTTCAGACTTTCGAGTGAGATTTGTTTGTCTGTTTTTGTTTGTTTGTTTTGTATTGATGTCAATGGAAGCATGCTGTCCTCTCTCTCTTAGAACATAGCATGACATATGAGAGCAGAAACTGAGTATTTTTAAAATTTATTATTTTTATTTACGTGTATGAGAATTTCACCCATAGGTATATATGTGTACCACAAGGGTGCAGTAGCCATGGAGGCCAGAAAATGACATCAGACCCCATCAAATTGGAGTTACAGATGGTTGTGAGTGGCCATATACGTGCTAGGAACTAAACCTGGGTCCTCTACAAGAGCAGAAAATGTCCTTCACCACTGAACATCTCTCCAGCCCCATCAGAAACTAATATTTTATCCATCATTGTATCTTTGGGTTTATTAGCAAGCTGAATATATATAACTACTCTATCATTGGCTTTTCGAATGGTATCCTATTTTCAGAGAGGTGAATGAATCTAGTTATAAGCCCCACACTGTACCCGAGTTGGGGCCTTAATTTCTCAGATGACTAAATTTTCAGTCTCAGTTAGATTTAGTTTAAGTCCACTGTGCTATATATTCCTCTAGAATTGCCACGACCACATCCCATCCAGCCAACTGGACAGCCTGTATGACCAGGTGCTTTGTCCTGCTAGACAAGTCAAAACTCTCTAGTTTGAGTTATGCCTGTGGTTTCAGTTTATTTTAGCAAAGGGTGGAAGCTAAAAAGACTAAAAGATGGATGTCTAGAAAAGACTAGAAACAACCTTCTCAATTCCCTCCCCTGTGGAGACACACAGAAAACAGTGCTTAATTCTCATGGCAACCTGTGACTTGTGGTCATTCCGAAAGGCTCGCTTGCACTTTGGTGTCCATCTGTAAGCATCGAGCACCTCCCGTTACAAGCATGGAGCACCTCCCATCAATCACCTTCTACTCAGCCTTCAGTTTTCCCCAGGCAATGAAAAAAGTGTGGCTTAGGTTCTAGGTGAACTAAACCAGGAGTTACCATAACAGTATCGCTGTGGAAAAACCTGGTGCAAGTCGAGCCTGGAGTAGAAACACACTTCAGTCAGGCAGGGTATTCTCTGGACTGACAGGTCCCCTCTCAGGAGTCTGTCCCCAGACTTGGATTTCTCAGCTTTTGGATAGCGCAGGCCCAAGTCAACCCTTTTTACACACACACACACACACACACACACACACATTCATTTATTACTCCGATTTAACTGTGTCCCTGCAGAACTCACGCGGAAACTTAATCTGCTTTGTAAGCAGGTACAGACTGTAAGAGGTCCAGCCTCTAGGGGAGGTGGTTAAACTGGGAGGGATCGACCTCCATTGAAGGGATTTTTGTCTTGTAAAGGATGGATGGCAAAGGGCACTCCCACTGACTTGTGAGATTGCCTTTCCCCCTTCTTTCAGATGAGGACATGGCTAGAGATGCCTTCCTAGAGGCAGAGAACATGCTCATCAGACATGGATGCTCTGGTTTCTCTGAGCTTCTCTGACGTCTTAGATGCCTTCCTAGAGGCAAAGAGCAGGCTCAGCAGACATGGATGCTCTGGTATCTCTGAGCTTCTCTGACATCTTAGATGCCTTCCTAGAGGCGGAGAGTAGGCTTAGCAGACATGGATGCTCTGGTTTCTCTGAGCTTCTCTGATGTCTTAGATGCCGTCCTAGAGGCAGAGAGCAGGGTCACCAGACATGGATGCTCTGGTTTCTCTGAGCTTTTCTGACGTCTTAGATGCCTTACTAGAGGCAGAGAGCAGGGTCACCAGACATGGATGCTCTGATGACTTTGACCCTGGATCCCTCAGTCTCTAGAGCTCCATACAAACACATTTTGATGATTTTATGAGACAATCCATGGTAATTTTGTTATGACAGCCTGACAGAGTAACTCACATACCCTACAGTGTGTGTACATATAGCTAAGAATTTGTGAGGATGGATGTAGGGAAATTATTGAATTACCAATGTTAATTTTGAATATAGAGTATCTCATTAGCAACTGTATTTCAAGTACTGCCATTGTTTCATCAATAAAGGTCATTTTACCCACAAAATATGTAGAAATACTCAGTGGTGGCCTAAGGATGTTCTCAGAGGAGACATTCATATATGCACATACAAATATATTTGTTGAGCAAAATTATGACCAAATTCATGCATTTAAAACACACAGGCTTATTTTATGGCCCCTCTACATGTTGGTTTTGCTTTAACAACTATTAGTTTGAAAATCTGTGTTGGTAGATATCATATAATGGAACTCATCTATCCAAAGTTTTCCTATATTGATTTTTTCAAGGTTTAATATAGAAAATAGGATTTCACCTACAAGTATTGTATTCTGGGAGCACTAAGAGACTGAGAAACTCCGTCATGGTGGCTTTGGCTACAGTTTGGCTGATTGTCCATGAAAGTTCTAGGAGTGGAGTTCTGGCGTCCTTAAGCTGATCATGCATGATGCGATGCACACACACTGGCTTGGGGAAGGATTGAGTGCCAACTGCATTGAAGAGACTTAAGAAAAGAAAGTTTTCCTCAGACTCTAGAAGCGCGTTTGGGAATCCTCAGGCTGGAAGCACTTCATGATCCTAATATATACCACTTGTGTCTGAAATAGAGATAAACCTATGTAGACATCGTCTTCAGGTACTCTGTGATAAGCCACAGAAGTAAAATGAATGGCCCGGAAGGCTAAAAAAAATAACTAAATCCTAAATGAATGAACCAGTTACACGGGTCTCTGAAGGTCTTAGAATAATAGACAATTTGGGGGAAGGTGCCAAATTTGATGTGGGTTGTGAGAAACAGTAGAATTTGGAAAGTCTGTGGGAGAGGTTTTAGGGGGTGTATAAATGGACATTTTCTTTTCTGATTGCCTGCTCCCCCTCTCTGCCCTCCCCGGCATCTGCTTCCAAATGACCACACAGAGGCTTTTATTAATTATGGCTTTACCTGTCCTTTAGAATGTCTTGCTTCCTTAGCGGCTGACTCTGCCCTCCCACCTACCCCCATCTCGACCCCCAGCATTTTGAGTTTGACTTTTCCACCTAGCTTTAGTCTCTGTTGCTATAGGCCAATCAGCTTTTCTTTTGTTTTGTTTTGTTTTTACTAACCAATGAGGGTAATACATCGTCACAGTTTATAGAAGGCTTGTTCCACAACAGGGGAGGAAGTGTGAGCTAAGTCATGGAACAGGAAGTGAACATAGGTTCTGCCAGCCCCAGAGGTGGCAACCCCAGTTTTAGTGGAAATCGTTCTTACAGCTGAGGGAAAAGCTGAATGAGACAGGTCCAGAAAGCCAGGCCGCAGAGGAAGTGTGTGCACTGTGCGGAACGAGATGAACAGATAGATCCCTGAGGAGAAAAGAGACTGACTTTCGATTTTCGAGAAAATGCATATTGAGTCCTTTTGTCAGACACCATGCAGGGTACCAGGAGGAGACCCTCCGTCAGATCAGATCACTGCTGTGACATGTGTGATAGCTTGGTGCTCTTGGGAAAAGAACCAGTCTGCTGACTTCAGTGGCATAAACACACCCAGAAGGGACAGTTTCCAGTTATCCACATCAAATTCCTGAACATGAAATTGAAGAAGAGAAGTACGTGGCTCATTTCTCCTGCTGGAGTGAGCTGGCTCCAGAGCACCCCTGGATAATCTTGCTCCTCATGAATCTTAGAAGCAATAATCGGAAGAGCCCTGGAACAAGGCCCCCGAGGGCAGGTTGGCAGAATTTGGATGTACCAGGCTCAAGTTGTTCGCTCTCTGCCGTGCTGGAGTGTCAGCAACGAAAACTGGAGAGAAGCGTGCATCATTGTGAAGGAACAAGAATAGCATCTGGACAGACATCTACGAATGGTGAAAGAGAAGCAGGCTTGGCTTCCGAATGTTGAATTCGGTAGCAGGCGGGTGTGTTATTAGAAACAGGCTGGTATGTAACTGTCCCGGTGGTTCTTCGTTCCTATAAACTGTCACCTCAGCAGCTGAGGTTTCTTTGCTTCTTGTTTTGCCTTAATCTGATCCCAGGCTCTGGGACTATTCTAGTCCTATGCAAAGGAAGTTCTCGAGAGCTATATGGGCTGCAGCTGTGGGTCCTGTGTTCGGGAGCTGGAGTTCTGGTTTCAAGTCCCAGCTCTATTTGCTAGCAGGAGGACACACAGAAAGTTTCCTTTTAGCCCACAGATGTTAGTTTCCTCGCCTGAAAAATTTGGATCATGTCATAGCACATGAATGATCATATTTTATATTCATATATTATCTCATTAATTCCTCAACAACTGTGTTCTGCAGATGATGATTTGGGCATTGCCCATATTGTCCATCACTCATGGGGAAATGCAAGCCAGGAGATCTTGATGGCTGGCCCAGAACCCATAGCTAATGACAGAAATAGAAACCTCAGTGCTTCAGCCATGAACATAATTTTAGTAATAATTTTTATAGCTTTAATATTTTGAATATCATCCCATATACCAGGGATTTTACAAGTGTCAAATATTTTGCTTGTATAACCTTGGCTTTTCTCAGTTATATTGGAGTTGATATCCTTGTTTGGCCAGACCAAGGCTTAGAATTTAGGTAAGTTGTCTGCATTTAGTGGCCTACTAAGAGCCCAAAATCACATTCTCTGCAGCACATAGTGTATCTCTATTAAAGGGTGGTGATTTGAATGTCGTAAACGGAGCAAAAGAACTTAGGGAACACATGTGAATTCTACATCCTTTTGTCTTAGCAGTTTATCTTTAATAAATAATTAAGCCTTAGTTCTTGTTTAGAATTCGTCACTTACAAATTTATAAGATGACAAATAAATGGGCTGATCTCAGTCTGCTGTATTTAATAAATCCGTGGTTTTACTGCTCTGACATGAACATAAAGGATCACGTTTGCACTGGGAAGTTGGCACGGTGGTTGAAGGTGCCTGCCTGCCGCATGGATCTAGGGACTCACGTGCAATCGTCAGAAACTATAGAGAGGAGGAAGGAGAGAACTGACGATACAAAGTTGTTCTTCAGTAGCCACATACACAACAAGCCCCTCCCTCTCTCTCCCTCCCTCCCTTCCTCCCTTCATTCCCCTCTATTGCTCCATCTCTGTCTCTCTCTTTCACACAGTTTAAAAAGATGACAACATATTTAATTAATTTATTTTAACTGAAAGAATTAATGCACACCAAGAAGTGCAATTAAAGTTAATATTGCATCAATAATGTCATGCTATTTACAGCTACATATTTTGCATTTTAAAATATAAATAAAAATAATTTTTAATTATATAAAAGTCTGTTTTTTTAAATGTGATTCTAGGAGGCATGAACTTAACTATTATATAAAGAAATTTGAAAAATTGACTACCAAATTAAGGAATAAGTCTAAATGATACAATTAGTAGATCATTAATTTCAATTGCGTCCTAAGAAAGGATTCTAGGTACTCCAAAGGAAAATGTCATCTGAACAAAACTCATTTAAACCCTCAGGACAGAAGAATAACCTCCAGCTCATTTAGAACATTTTGTTTGGCTGCCTAATTTTCATTTTTTTCCTATAATTCCAACTAAGTATGAATCTAAGAAATATATGCAGTTTTAAAGATTTTATAATTGTAGGACTGGGTGCAAACTTATGAGATTCAAAATAAGTGAGTAAGATAAACACATTTCTTTCTGGATATCAGGGGCAAAACTGTTCTATGGTTTAGGTCCAAATTTGTAATGTGTGCTCTGAATGTTTGGCTATATGTTGTTATACAATTGCCTCTATTCCAAAATTCATTTTGGCACTGGGATGACTTTATTTGATCCATATGGCCAGATGTAGTAAAACTTCTACTCGTCAAGTAGGCACATGTTGATGCAACATGCTTAACTCCTTAGGTACCCTGAGTACTATGCTACAGGCTGAGGGCTGATGCCAGTATTTTAGCTTCCCGGTTTTCTGTACACTCAATCAGAAAACAATACGTTAGAAAGAACTAAGGAGACGTCTGCCCAATCAGTGGCATTCTGAGTGCTCATTAAGGCAGGCTACACTGAGTTGCTTAAATGGTAGCAAGACGGGGTTGACTTTCATGCTCTGCATGTGGAACGGAAGAAAGATATGTCATGAGAGGAGAAAAGTTTCACAGGGGAGGACATCTGAGAAATCCTGAACATGTGTCTAAGGCTTCCACTGCCTTTGAGCTGGCTACTGGGGAAACTCACAAAGACTGAGTAGCCGCGGCCTTCACACAGTGCTGTATTTCTCATCAGCATGTCTGTCTTCTGTTCTGATCTACTGCTCTTGGCTCTCTGATTTCCCATACATGCATACATGCATACATGCATGGTCCTCACATATTTCGTCTGATTTTTTCCCCAGTATTCAATCCTCTGTTTTACATGGTATAATAGGAGTGTATTATGTGTTACTTGCACAATATCTTCTCTTAAAAAGTGGCTCAAATATTTTAAAAACAGCAGATTATAGATATCAGACAGAATCCTATCTGTTAAACATCATCTAATGGCTCTATTATCCACAATTTCTGAATAAGCGAGTTTATTTAGACCTAAGCTTTAAGATCTTCAGATCTTAAAGCCAAATTCTAAATTGTTATTTTAACTTATATTCTGTTGTATTTGAGTGTAATTTGCCCTCACAACCTAATAGGGAGTGGCACTATTAGGAGGTGTGGCTTTGTTGGAGTGGGTATGGCCTTGTCAGAGGAAGTCTGTCACCATGGGGGGGGGTGGACTTTGAGGTTTTCTGTACTCAGGATACCACCCAGTGTCTCAGTTGACTTCCTGTTGCATGCAAGATGTTAGACTCTCAGCTCCAGCACCCATCTGCCTACATGATGCCACGCTTCCCGTCGTAGTGATAGTGGACTCAACCTCTGAAACTGTAAGCAAGCCACCCGGTTAAAATGTTTTCTTTATAAAAGTTGGTGTCTCTTCACAGCCCTAAAAACCCTAAGACACATTCCAAAAGGTTTCCCTAAGCAATATTTTTCTCCAGATTCAAAAAAATATTCTTTTTAAAAAGTTCATTAGCTCTTTTACCAGAATTCCACTTGTGAAATATGCCCATTTTATATTCCTGCTTTCAAGCATGCTGCTAATAAGGTGCTTAAACATTTACAGTTAGATTTTTAATTTTTAATTTTTTATTACTTTATAAATAATACCATTCAAAAGTTCCACTTACTCCCCTCCTCCCACTCCCCTTCCACTCCCCCACTTACCTTCCC
>LOEQ01001282.1:36287-60783 GCA_001685075.1 Bramus lutescens
GCCGTGTGGGAGCCGGGCGGGACGAAAAGCAGGCCCGCTCCCTTTATTACTACACCCTTGTTTCTCCATCTGTTCTTTAAGGATAATAAAATGTTATATTGTTTAGTGGAGTGGAATGAACATCGTTGGAGCCTCAGGCATTGTTCTCTTCCAATAGAGACCATTGCTATACCCCACTCACACATTTAGTCACAGCCTGTCACTTAATCAGTTCATATTATACTGTGCCTTGAATATGTAGCCCACAAGTTGAGACTCTATTGACACTCTTCCCAGCCTATTTGAGGCAACTGAACCTCCTGTCTAGATTCCCAGCCACTGGCTCAGGTCCTGGTTCTAACCAAATTTTTGGCACTGTCATTTTCTTACTTTAGATCAATGATTCTCCAAGATCAGGATACTTAAGCCCTGTTTGGAGGAGCTTCTAAAAATAGATAGATTCACATTTTACCAAAAGAAATTTAATTTCTATATGTCTGGGACAGAGCTGCAGGATGTGGTCTACAGATCATTCTTTTATGGATGCCAGCATAGAGAAGAGTTGTAGCATTCTATTGGTGGAGCTCATTCATCCTGCAGCACCACTTGAATACTGACAATGGTCTAAAATTACCAAATATTTATTGGACATCTACTGTACAATAGCTACTTTTATAAGCACTGTAAGCATATAATTGTAAATAAGATAGTATTTCCTATGTAGTAGAAAGAATAATAAGCAAACAACACATAGAACAGTTCTGTTTTCTGAATTTTCTCTTTTCTCCCTGTTACCTAGCTTATTCATATGTGCCACGTTTCCTGCCTCAACCTTCTCAACAAGCTCACTTACCTATGTGTTCTCTCAGCGTGGTGCTTTCTTCTTGGACCAGTTGTAGTTGCTATTTGACAGGGTTTGCCCCCATTTGTCTGCCTTTTCTCCACACTGGCTGGCTGCTTCTCAGTAAAATTTGCCCGAATGATGTTTGCTTATTTACCTTTGTGTTCGAAGCATCAAGAGTTTAAGAGTTACAGCTTGACAAGATGAACACAGGACAGGATAGGATCTATGATAGCAAATTAAGCCAGAAGCACGTAAGAAACAGGTCAATGACATCCGGTCCTGGAAAGTCAGGAAATCTGAAGACTGAACAAAAGTAAGCTCCATGGGAAGGGGTGGGTGGTGGGTGCATCAAGAGTGAGTCAGTGAGTGGCTTGGTTGCTGGAGTTTGCGGTTGCTACAGTCATGGAGCTAATAACTGAGTGCATTGTAGTAAGAATATTACTTAGGGAGAGCACAGAGTGCATAGTTTGAGAGATGTGAAAGGGGCCAAGGTCAGATGTTAATATCCCATATTCTACCAGGAAACTCTCAATGCACCAAAATGTTTAAATGAAGAGTAAACTCTCAATGCAACCAAAGCTTTTAAGTGAATAGTGATCTTTACAAACATCATTATTTTCTTACTCAAAATGAAAATGTGTTCAAGAATTTGGTCACTAGTCTCACACGGTAAAAGGTAGCACACATTTCAAGAGTGTCAGAATGTAAGATTAATTATGGCTTTCTAAAGCTTGCCTCCTTTATTAATTCTGAAGGACGACATACAAAACATTGACCAGGCATTTCTTTCCTATCTTTTTCTAGTAGCTCCTGGTAAAATAACACTTCATATCCAGAAATAGAAATGTAGAATACACAGATAGTGAGAAAAACATTGGGCAGTGATTTGTACCTAAGTTTACAAACCAATGGAAGGTAAGGAAGGGATTCGATCTGTGTTTATTACTTCCTCCTTTCTAGCTTCTGAATTTGTGATCTATCTCCTTTACCATGCATCACCTCCCATCCGTGTAGGGAGCAGGAAGGAGACAGTGATGTGGTGGGAGGAGACCATGTATGGATTTCACTGATGGATGGTACCTCTGCAATTCCTTCCCAGTGAGCACTCTGGAGTGGCCACAATGTGAAGGATTCTGAGTGAACTCAGACTTTGTGCCAAGTACCTGCTATGCTTTCTGGGCATTGAAGACCCAGGTTTTCCTTCTTGGAGTTCACAGGTTAGTGGTAGAGAGACTCACACATAGCTGCTGCCTTTTACACTGGACCTGATCATGTAACTTACTTTGAGCTGAATTATTCTCAATAGCGCATTTTATGTGGTCTTCACGGTGTTTTAATGAGATCTTAAATTCATCTGGTTCATTAAATTTTTTCCGTGAAAATTTAGAGCTTTGGATTCTCTTAAAGGATCATAAATTCTGTCTGTTCTGAGGAAAATACCTTTTTAAGGCAAAAATTGGCTCATAAGAGGGACAATTGAAACAGCCCCTTTTAGGTGAGGCAAACCCCATAGTGTTGTTCCTCAGGGAGTAACCTGCCCAACCCCTGCAGATTCATGCATTATTACTGCTGTCCTGCCCACCAGCAGCTGCCAACACCATTCTGCAGCAGGTCACCAGGTGGCATTGCTCTCAGTCCTCTCACCAAGGAAGTGGAAAGGTCAGCCTGTCCCTCTCCAAGGTGCTGCAAGTTCTTCCCTGGGGCCAGCCGATGTTTTTCCAATTCTCAAGTGCCTGGGACCCTGCTTTTCGGTCAGAGCTCCTGGGGTAGCTAGTTTGACCTTCACCTGAGTGAGACAACCTTGCGAAAAGTTCCTTAAGACAGAAAAGGGCTTGTATTATATCCCACGAAAGGAAAATTGCATTTCTAGATGATACTTCAGGTAGGTAATGCTGGATATTGTTCTCAGAATAAGCAAGTTCTGCCTCTTCAAGAATATTTATCCTTCACCTAGAATGATGAGGCTCGTGGGTCCTATATTTTCATCATTATGAAAGACATTCAAATGAATATCCACAAAACAAAATTAGAAACCCATTATTTACTGGGCAACACTGCTACATCCTTGTTATCCATGCAAGAAAGGACTTACAACAGTATGAGGAAATATGAAGATATTCTCCTAGCATTTGGAATTGAGTCTGAAAACATCAGTGAATTAATTAATCAATTAATAGTGAACTATTGAATATTTTCCATAATAATCATAACTCATAAACAATGACATTTATGGAATCAAGATGATAACAGCAATAAAAACGCTCACAAATCTTAGCATAGCTTCTCTCCAGGTACCTTTCCTGGACTGGTGTTTTCCTGACCTTGTGAAGTAAGGTATCCTCTTCCCACAACTAGGTTAGAAATACCTTGTCAAGAAGATACATGGCTCCTTCTAGTTCTTATTCCATAATAAAATATTGTGTAATAGAACTGAAGACAGTCTAACTCAGACAGCATGTTTCATTTTTACACATAAACCTTTGGCAGAAGTGTTTGGACTGCATTGTGTTACAGCCAGTTCCCCTCATGCCACCAGGTTTTGATCTATGGGATTTCTTATCTGTGGTCTACATCAAATCAATGAAACCTTCCCTTTCATCTCTGGAAACATCTCTGGCTTGGCCTTAACTCCTTTTTAGATGATGGCTGTCTCTTCCATTGCTTCCTAGGAGGATTCTTTTCTCCTAGTGAACCGGGTCCTTTATCCATTCCTACAAAGGAACCCCGCAGATGTCATTTCACATTTGTCAAACCTAAACCACATAATCGCTTTAGCATGGGATAGTTTATGATGTCATCTTGGGGCTTTCTTTTTAAGCATCTTTAATTAATCTCTGAAATTGTGTAGTAAAAGAATTATATGATCAAGGAACTTTGGGGAAACCTTGAGCTGGGTGGGGGACAAATACACACAAATTCCTTTTCCATCTCAGTCCCATAATGGGGAATGTTTAATGAATGAACCATGGCAGTTAACTTCACTGTCTGAATTAACTCTATAATTTTAGAACTTAGGGCACTTATATTTTAAATTGAGTCACTTAGCTTAAAAGACTGAAATCATTGAATTTGGTCTTTAGGGATGCTGTAGAAAAGCATAAACACCACTTACTGCTACTATAAGATATTGTCTTGGTGGCAGAAGAGGAAAGGAGTTGAAAAACAATTATTCTTGCCTTTGGGCAATAGTTTCATTTTTCTGGCAGTCAATATTTAATCTAAATACTTATTAAAACATAGTTAATACCTCCTGATGTTTCCTGGAAGAATATGTAATTTATTCTTAATGCAGAAGTAATTTTAAAATACGTATTTCGTAGAAAGCCACAAAAGTTGAAATGAATCCTGTAATTGAGAGTTTAAAATCAGTTCTTCTTTAAAAAGCCTAGTAATGTGTTCTGGGTATTATGTTGACTTCTTAATACATTAAGACTACATTAAAAAAACCAAAATCTTCAAGCTCATCTTCTTCATCAGATAAATGGTTTATTCATTCTGACCTGGATATAACAAACAGATGGTATTTCCTGTAATTACTGTGCATGTAATGTGTTTCTCCTTGCATTCCCACTGTGCCAACTGCTATAGGAAACTTACACAAAGCATTTTGGTGAAATGACTTTGAACACTTATAAGATTGACATATGAGTACACCAATAGTAAGATAGTAAGTGCTAGCAACTTAGAGTCAACCTGCTCACGCCAGAAGTGCATATCACTGAAAAAACTATAAACGCTGAATTTCTAGAAGATTCTATTTGGCTGCTTGTGTCTTTGTTGAGGTTGTTATTATGATTTCTTTAATTAATTAACAAGCATTTCATATGAAGCTTTCACTGAGAGTAAAGCTTTCTGATAAGTTATTGACTTCTAAACATAAATAACGGAAAGCAAATGTTGGCAACTCATAAAGTAACCAGGCAGCACTAATAGATCTGTAATAAATAAGGACCAGTTTAAAATACTAACTCTATAAATGTTATTTAGTTAAGCTAAGGAGTATGTTCATGTCATGGTTTGTTTGGTTAGAAAGGGCCTCTTTGCTTAGCTCCATTGAAATTTAAGTACCTACAAGACTGTGTATTATTAATTAAGTTGTTCTGCATGTCAGAACATAAGGCAAAGTCAAATAAGCCAAAAGCAAAAGAGCAGCAAGTTGAAGGTATCACTAAGTATTTTGATTAGTGAGATTTATTGGGTGGGGAATTCTGTTTGAGTTCTCTTCTGAAGTGCTACAGTAAAGCGTAAATCTAATTAATCTTAATCAATAAAAACCAGGACTCAGATATCGGGGCAAAGACTTGTAAGATCAGAGAACCAGGACTAGCTGCCAGTTGCTTCCTTCCTGTCTACATTCCTCCATCCAAAAGGTGCTGAGGTCCTGTCTCCACCCCACCTTATCACTTCCTGTCTCCGCCTCCCAAGTGCTGGGATTAAAGGTATGTGCCACTATTGCCCAGCTTCTCTGGTTAACTAGTGACAAGCTCCGCCCTCTGGTCTCCAAGCAAGCTTTCTTTGTTAGAACACAAAGTATCACAGAAATCTACAGAGGAAGAGAAAGAGCTTTCTAGGATTTATGGACTTCTCTACAAATTTTCATCTTTTGTAAGGATTTCTTGTATGATGGTCTGGTCAGTTGCTTTTAAAGTTATTTATTTCCTTTGGGGGATAGTTTTAAAAATTTATTTATTTTTATTTTATGTGTCTGTGTAGCACATGTGCTTGTAGAGGAGAATCCTCTTGAATTGGAGTCTCAGACAGTGGTGAGTTGCACTGTCAGTTCTGAAATCAAACCCAGGTCCTCTGCAAGAGTAACAAGTATTCGTAACTGCTGAGCAATTTCTCCAGCTCCATTCTCCAAATATTTTTGATGAAATAATAATATTGGACACCAAAAGAGGATAAATATCTATTTTTGTGAAATATAAAATTATTTGCTTTTCTGTTTATATGGGTTGATTATTTTCTGTGTTTTGTTTATTTTTTTTCAGGTTTGATTTGTAGGCTGGCTTAGCATTTCTGTATAGTTCAATTGTTTTCTTTTTGAATATTACACATTAGGAAACACATTGTGGTAGAACTTTGGATGAGTACGTGGACCACAGCCTGCCAGGAGAACAAGCATCAGGAAGAACCGAGTTCCATGCGGAAGTTTGCTAAAGTTTTCCTGGGTGCTAAGTAACAGGAGTTCTAAAATATCCTAAACCAGTCCTCAAAGTCCCTTGGCATGCATGTGGACCCTGGGCTCAGGACTCACTTCAAGGAATGTAAGGATGTATCTTATTTTTCTTTGAGGACTAAGGAAGTGTTATTGGGTGGTCAGTGCCCATCGCATGCATTCCCTGGACTCAGCTCCCGACTGTACAACACCCAGAGCCTCACTCAGATGAGCCTGAAGAAGAGCGTAATAAAACAATAACCCAACAATAGACTCTCAACTGTTGGGTCTGCTTTTAGAATGAACAATGATATTGATTCCTATTTGATAGTAACCATTTTACATGATTAATGCTTAATGACCACACTATATATTTGCAGTGACATATGTATATGACATTTATTTATTAGTGTATTGAATATGTAAGTACATATAAAGATTTTAATTTAGGCAATATTGCTATTGACGAAAGCATCAAATTGGTCTGCTTGGCAACTAAGTTACAGAACTATATGTAGAGCGTAGGTGACTCAAAGGAGGAGGGGCAGGTGTGGGGTCAGACACTTAGCTCTTCAGTTTGTATTAGAAAGCGCCAACAGAATTCTTTTGATGAAGGTGCTAACTGCAGAAACCCAAAGCTTAAAGAGGACCACAGAATTTCTAATTACTTCAAGGATATTTTAGTTAGCATCTTTGCTGTGACAAACTTGACATTTCCATGGGATCATTACATACATTCACCAAGAAAACTCTGAAGAGATATGCCACATGCTTGCCTTAAATGCAGTGTGTCAGCGTACAGAATTGTCCTAACACCAGTTAAACTAGGGTTAAACTAGGGGAGAGACAGAGCCTCAAATCTCAGTTGCGCTGATGGCATAAGAAGGAAAAAGAAAAGAATCAGGACCCCTGGAACTGATTTATGGAGGAGGGCAGTGGGATTTTATGGAGTGGAAACGTAACAGATGGTCCACATTGTTCTCATCTCCACAGCCGCCCCTCCTCCAGCCACCATGGAGCACACCCTGAAGTAACGCAAAGGCGCTCCTCAGGAGATCGGCTGGCGTCAACACTCCTGTGGTCCTAGCACAATGATCACCCTTGGCACCCCTGGTCTCTAGATTCATAGTTTTGGATATTGCGAGTGACGGACTTTTATTCTCCAAGTACCACTGTTGTGCAGACATGATTTATCAGAGGCTTGGGGAGTCACAGGTGTGCCCCCGAGCTTCCTGTCTAGACAGGACTTATGAAATCATTCATTACTCAATTCCTCCCAAATTCACTTCAATGAATCATGAGCTGGTTTAATAAACCACTGTCATTAATTCTTTTATTCTTAAAATTAGGAAAAGTTTTTTTTAAGTATTCTGTTAGAAACCAATTATCTTTACAGTTATCCTCATGTGTCAACTTGCTTAAACAAATGACTGAAATAAAATGCAGTTTATAAAGCGTACACTTTATTCCTTAATGTCCTTAACCTCATTTGCTAATTTTGTCTAAAGATATAAAACAGATTTCTTGAAGTTTAATATTATTAAGTCCAGAACTCGAAACTGAAAAGTCTTGGGAGTCTCCCAAACTAAGCATCTTGCAATTGGAGAACCATGCATGATTATTTGTTTTGTGTTCCTGTTTAGTATGCCATCGCCCCCATAAAGACAGCCAAATCCTCAGGTATTGCCACTTGTCAAAAGCTTGTCTTTGTACCAACATCTATCTATAGGAACAAATGATTGCCTGACAGACTGATCCTTTTGAGAAGTGGCAGAAGTCTAATTTTTCCTCCAGAAAATTCCTTTCAATGTGTGATGGTGCAAATTTGAACTCACAGAGACTGTGGCAGCGTGCACAGGGCTTGCACAGTCTAAGCCTGATGGGGTCGTAGTACTGAGAACAGACACAGACACCATCCCCATCCCTAACCCAGAACCTGTCTCCAACGGACAACTGCTCACGAGAGAAAAATTCATTTTCTTCAAGAGCATCTCACCGGGGATACAAAGCACGTTTAAGGGTATGCTCAATGTCCATCAGTAGAAGTCCAACAGAAGATGAACTCAATGGTATTTTTGGAGGATTTATGCCTCATATTGTTTAACTTGAACATTTTTTCAAGACCTGCATAAGGTATGCATGTCTCTGTGTCTGTCTGTAGTTGCACTTTTTAAATTCTGGCTCTGTTTTTCTGTTTGAATTTGTCCTATTCTGTCTTGTTTGTTCAGCTGCCCGTTTTCTAATGAGAGAGAAACATAAGGGTGTGGATTTGAGTGGGTAGAGAGGTGGGGAGTGTTAAGTCTGGAGTGTAGCCCTAGCCCTCTGGCCTGGGAGTTGCATTAGTCTGGACTCCAAATCCCAGAATGCCAGGTCCTGACCCTGGGGGAGGGTCAGGACCACTCCCACAGGTATTTAAGGGGCTCCCAGAGAAGAAACATGAGGTTCTGGGTTTGCATATGCTCCCTGCTTTCCTGTCTCCCCGCCATGGGCATTTTAATTTGGTTTGATCTGACATAATTGGACTTTGCGCCTGCAGAGCGGTCCCTCTTAGTATTATTTTTTCCTAACAGGGAGGATCTGGGTGGGGGGGGGTTGGGAAAGGGGAATTGTGATCAGAATATATTATGTAAGAAAATCTATTTTCCACTAAAAATGTGTGACGATATATAAGTTTTCTTCCTGAGGCAGCCATCCCTCACGGCTGGTTCTCAGGTAGTATGGACTCCTGTCCCCACTAGTCTAGCCCCATTTACTAATTTATTCCTCGCTCCTTTGAGAACAAACATGGGTATTTCAATAGCTCTGAGAACTCAAGCTTTGAAATATCCTATACATTAGAATAAACATTAATAGCCAGCAAAGACTGTTTCTGATCCTTGGTTGACGTTAACCAATTTCTTTTGTCTGATAAAGAATAATAACATATTCTCAATCAGCTGACACATACACAGTCCTGCTAATACCTTGCATCTTGGCTCTGATCCTGCCTCAGCCAAAGCGCTCACTTCCTCAGCCAGATTTCGGTTGCTAAGTCTCTTTGTCTCGCCGAGAAAGTACCCAAGTGGAATCCTTTTCCCTCTTCAGCTCATGTCTCAGGCAGAAAAAGACCTGCTCCTTCTGCTACCAATAATCTCGTTTTTTAAAGCTTTCACACAACCATTAAAAGTGTATCCCATTGTTAGCAGTGCTATTGATTCCCAAGCCCACAGATGCCCCTCTTTTCTTTGTCTCCATTCTCTTCCCATGCTCACTGACATCAGCACTGATCTGGCCCTCTCCAAAGGCAGACTTGTCTGTCCATTTCTTCTCATCATGCTAGAGAGAACCTGGATCATTCTAGTTTGGTTTGAACCAGAATTTGATCTCTGAATATTTACACAGGTCTGTTGTCTTTCTTTCACTACTTATAAACCTTAAATTCCAAACATACAGTTTCTGATACAAAGTGTTTTATCTTCCTAAATTTGAAGCATATTGAAATTGTTTGGAAACACATTTATCCGCTAAACTTCTCTTAATTTTTGTATTTCACCCTCTCCTTAATTGTTCCCTCTTGGTCTGTTTTCTATGACCAGTGAGATGCTTGCGGCATCTCAGAAACCCTTGCCCACATGATCATTGGCTTCTTTTCTCAGATCTCACTCTCATTTGTCAATTCCTGGCAGTCGAATTAAGACACTAACTCTATGTATTTGTGCTTTTGGCTTTGGTCATATTATAATGACCATATACTTGCCAGCAGCTGTGCCGAATTCCAGTTACTCAAAGGGAGAACAGGAGCCAGCTCTTCCCTCTGCAGAGGTCACATCTAGTGAGGAAAATAGTCACCAACAAACGATTTTCTCTCTGTGCAATGTGATCAGAAACAAGCAGTGTTCAGGAGGTTTTTGGCTCAAGGCTTCAGTTTGTTTTGCACATTCTCAGGCGGAGGGCTGTGAGCTATGGTGTCCTATCAGTTGCTTTCTGTGAAAAATGTCTTTATATAAACTAGAAAACTGCTATGGAGTTATAAACAGGTATTTCCTGTCCTGACTGCCTGGTCTCAACTAACCAACTCAGAGGCTGAATATGAATTACAAATGCTCAGCCAATAGCCCAGGCTTATTACTGGCTAGCTCTTACTTTTTAAATTAACCCATATTCCTTATTTATGCTCTACCATGTGTCAGTACCTTTATTAAAAAACAACATTCATCTCCTGCTCCCTCTGTGTTTGGTTGGGATTCTCTGACTCTGCCGTTCTTCCTCTCAGAATCCTGGGTCAGGCTGTCTCACCCAATCTCTTTCTGCCCAGCTATCGGCCAATCAGCTTCTTTATTAACCAACAAGAGTAATATATATTCACAGTGTACAGAAGGATTATTCCATAGCATAGAGTCATAGCTTGCATTTAGCATATTAAAAATTCCTAAATTCTGATGTAAATATCAAACCCAATCCAATGGGATTTCCTCTTCCTCTTAGCTTATTCTGAGCCCTTACAGGGAGATTAGGAAGTCCAGTGAGGCACGTCACATTTTTCAACATGTTATGCTGAATCGTGAGTTCTTTAAGACTGGGTTGCTTTCCTTCTGTAATCAGGGACTGTATTAGATGATCCATCCCTTTTCTACCCCTAGGACATGGAACAAACTGCTGCACTCTGGAGCTTCTCAATCAGTGTCTGGGAAGTCAATGGTTGATTGTAGTTGTTGTGGGCTTGTTGCTGCTGCCTGTTTCCTGCGAGGGGGTTAAGGGGTGAGAAGACACAGAGACAACAACACACACTCCAAGAGATTCCAATGCAGAGGGTCTTTATTTTATAAGGGTTGGTGGGGGCGGTTATGGGGTTAGAGAAATTAAGTTGCTGCAGGAATGATTTTTGGTTGGTCCTTTTGAAACTGGTGGTCACTCCTGGCATTTTGTTATTGGCTAGGAGTGCGTGTCATGAGTTACTGTGCTTTTGGTCTGCTGACAGGTTGTTTGGCCAATGTTGCTTTTTCACTGTGAGTTTGCAGGCACTTGCTTGTACTTGTGCCATTGTTCTGACACAGGTGACAAGTTTTAAATATTCAGAGAAAAGTATATATGACATACTGACGTGCAGAAAAAGGTAGTGCATGATTTGTAAAAACTAGCACAGTTGGAAAAACCACACCAATCTTCAAGGAAAATTATTTAAATGCAATGAGTTATTTTCAACATTCAAAATATTGAAGGAGACGTGGAACATTAGTCATTCATTTGTATCTTGACTCACTAAACCAAAGTGACATTAAGAGAGTTGAATTTTATGATAAAAAACAACTAATGTCAGATCCATTGCAAGTTTACCAGAATCGTGATAAGAGAGTCAAGTAAGTATTTGATGGAATAAATTAGGGAGAAAAAAAAATCTAGAAAATGGTTGTTGAGTCACAGTGCCTATTAGTTTGTAAGGGCTGCCATGACAAGATACCATGTCAGAGAATATAGGTCCAAAATTAGTGTGTTGGCAAAATTGGTTCCTTATGTGGCCTATGAGGGGGGAGGGTTTCCAGCCTGTCTTCTTGACCTGAAGCTGGCTTTCATAGATTTCTGCTTGTTCATATTCACTTCCCTCTACATACATCTTGTGTCCACACCCACCACACGTGAGGATGCCATAATTTCCCTCCACGCACACCATGTGCCCACACCCCCCACACGAGAGGATGCCCTGACTTCCCTCCACAAACATCATGTGCCCACATACCCCACACGTGAGGATACCACTCACAGTTTTAAGGCCTACTTTGATGAGCTCATTTTCACTTGGCTACTTCTATGAACACTTAAACACTCAGTTGCCAAATAAGATGAAACTTTAGAATATTAAGAAATGAAACTTAAATTTATGAATTTAACCCACAACAAGGTCAGTGTTCACTGGAGCAAAAATAACAGGTACTGATGGGCCAACAGGATGTCTCAGAAGGAAAAGTCGCCTGCCTCCCAGCTGGATGACTTGAGCACAATCCTTGAAAACTACATAGCAGGGAGAACTAACTACATGAACATATACACAGACACACACACACACACACAGACACGCACAGGCACACACACAGTCATAGACACGCACAGACAAAGATACAGACAAACACATGCATGCACATACACAGACAGACACACAGACACGCACACACACAGAGAGACACAGATACACACAAATAGATACACAGACATAGACACACACATAGAAACACACATAGACTCAAACAGACATAGACACACAGACACAGATAGTCAGATACAGAAACACATAGACACATACAAACACACACAGAGACATGCACAAATAAAAATAAGAACTCAGAGAGGTTAGGTAGCTAGGCTTCGGGTTATATAAGTAGAAGACTGGAGGTTGATTCAAGATTTGTGGATAAAGGTGCTCCATCCCACCTACACATGTTGAGTTTGGGATGCATGCTAGTACAGCTGTTTTAGTGCAGAGTAAGGAATACACATGGGGAGAAGTGGGGAAGCTGACCGATATGGAGAAAAACAGAATTTGGTAGTCATGAGCATGCATACTCATATGTTAGGTACTAAACATGTACTAAGTAGCTACTCTATATCCAATTTTGTACTTTAGTGGCATTTAAAGCTAAGGTATGGGATCAAGATTCCTAGAGAAACATGAAAAAAATATAACCAATATGGAAAAACAAGCAAACTCAAAAACAACTGGGGAAAAAAAACTGTCAAAGATGAATGAAAACCACCAGTCAAGAGCTGGATTATAATCAAGCTGGACATGGTGGCACGCGCCTTTAATCCCAGCACTTGGGAGGCAGAGGCAGGCAGATCTCTATGAGTTATACAGAGAAAACCTGTCACAAACAAGCAAGCAAACAACGAAGAAGAGGAATAATCTAAGAAATAAAATGAAAGGACGCCATGAGGGAGAGGACGTGAGACACTATCAAATTCTACTGGGAGACAATGGTGTTGAGGATTGGAACCAGACAGATTCTGTCAGGCAATCCCCGGCCTCTTCAGTAATGTAACTGATGATGGGATAGGAAGAGGAAGATATTGCATAGGGTTTCCTGAAATCCTACCTGGGTCTGTGGTGGTGAAATGAGAAATAGTTGCAGTCAAACATGGTATAGCAGGAGGCAGGAAGGAAGCTGGAGAAATACCTCCTCTCCTCTGACCACCTATGATACTTTCCTCTGACAAGCCCAACTGAAGGTCAGAAAAGCAGGAGCTGTTGATACAACTAATAAAGGGCAGTTTCTCTGAGCTGGGGGAGAGCAGGTAGGGCAATGGGGACTATTCCATTCAGGTTTTAGCATTGCCATACTTGGTGACTGGGGGTGTGGGAAAAGGAGCATTGTGGGAAATGGAGAAAGCAGCTTTGGGCAGGGTGAGGGGCAGTGAAAGGAAACATTGATGCATTGGGTCCACCCAAAATTCTTAAATTTGGGAAGGAAAGAAGAAAAATCACGTCTTGGCTACTGGAGTTCACATGAGACAAAGAAGGTGCAGAAAAGAGGAGTGAGCGGGCCACACAAGCTGCGGGGGGAGGGGCAATGCCTAAGAGGAAGGAATTGTTCTTCCTCTTTTTCCTAGAAAAGGGCTCCTGCTGACCTACAACGTCCTAGGTTCTAGATGCATGAAATCAAGAGACCTTGGCAAAGGAGAGGATGCAACTGAAGGCTTGGCCAGGATCACGTCCAGCTGAAGGCTGTGCTCACTTCCTAACACCTGTGATACAGCAATGTGACAATTCCCATGGAAGTAAGTGCTTGTGGACTGGCTCCCCAGTCAACAGATCTGCTTTTCTGCACAGGCACTTTCTAAATCCTCATTCCCAAGGAACCATTGATAGCTACAGATAGCTTCCTGCTTGACCCGCAGGAAGATTCAACTTCTGCTTCTATTTTAGATTTGGGTTCAAAATTAATTCTCTTTCATCTTGTTGGGTTTTCTTTGGCCATCCATAAGTGGGAGAGATGGACACATTGGTTGGTTGTTTGCTAACGAAAAGCTGCAGCCTTAGGAGATACACTGAGAAAGCAATGCCGGAAGAGTAGGCAACTGCAAAACACTGTTTTTATTGCTTCTTCAGGCTATCAATTTTACTCAAGAACGATGTTATTAACAAGCCAATTGAGATGGATAGTGCATTTTGTGCTTGGCATTTGTAGTGTGCGAGTTTAATTCAGCTCAATTTTATGTGCCTGGAGGATGAATTCACATGATTATATTCAGAAGAACTTTGAGTAATCGAAGTCATAAATGTGTACGGCTTTGTTGCTGTAAAATAGTAATGCAACATTTTTGGACCGTGACAGCCATTTGAACAGCCTAGCAATGACAGAGTTGGCACCACAGTTGGCCTGTTTCTGCCTCACTTACCTCTGCATTTAAGATTTGAACCCAATCTCCCTGTCCTTGACTTTATCTACCTCTTTAAAAAAATGATTTCTGTCCAAAGTTAATTATAATTTACATGCAATATATTTGCTAAATTGCTTCCAGATCTGCACTTTTAAAAAGGAGAAGCAGACAGGAAAGAAACTCTTTTCCTTGAAAAGGAATCTTTGTTTTTCTCCAAATGTATACTTTGGTTAGCTATATGTTCAGCTAATTTTCCCTAACTTGGGAGACAGTGTCTAGTAAACTTGGAAAGATCTAGAATGGGCATTTCTGGGCACAGTGCCTCAGGGTTTCATTATTTTCTCCAGCTATTAAAGGAATGTGAATCTATTTTTAGAAATTGGGCAAATACAATTTGCTGGGAAATATTTACCATGAACCTAAAGCAAAGAAGGCCCATACAATCCCCCTCCTGTTTCCGGGCTGACTGATTGTCAGTGGCTGCCTTGGGGCCGTGCTGTGACATATTTTTGCGGGTGGGGAATGTGGTTCCGGAGAGCTGCTGAGTAAAGACCTCTGCTGTTCACAGCAAATGTCAGGCTGTGATTCGGCGTCCACCTCCCAATCAATGCCTTATCACAAATGATTTTGTGGCATTTCTCATTTTAAAAGCTTGCCTTTGAGGATGGGGGTGGGGGGGAGATGACCTCTCCTACTCCCACCCCTGCTCATCAAATCCTGAGGCATGTGGGAGAATTGGCCTTGAGTTAGTAAGAGTAGGGGAGCTGCCCTTGGCCCTCATCAGCTGCAGCAGTCCAGAGAGGTGTCCCACACCACATCTGGGTGACACAGGGGAGCTGGTGGCTCTGAAGGAGACCTGGCAGCCCTGAAGGATATCTGATGCCAAGGATGGGAAGCGGAAGAACTGGCCCCACCCCTTCCTCATATCTAGCCCTGGCAATGCAGGAGAGCTCACACTGCTGGCGAGGGCTGACCAACCCTGTAACTACCCAGGCCCAGACCCAGGATTATGAGTTGGCCCACCCCAACATCCACCCCACCTGTGATCTGCTGGAGCACGGAAGGCACCAGTCTTGCAGAGTCAAAGCTGCAGAGTCTCCTTACCAGAAGGCAACAACTGAATAAGCAAGAGTTATCTGGTGAGGGCCCAGCATTGACAGTGTAGCAGAAACCAGAGGCCTCAAACCAGACCAATGACTCTGTGCAATGACCACTTGCAAGGAAAGACAAAAGGGTTTGCCAAGGGACTCACTGTGCCACACTGTGGCTTCCATGACAAGATTCATTTTTCTCTTTCGTGTTTTTTTCCTTTCTTCTTTTGTTCTTTTCTTTTCTTTCTGAGGGGAGGTAGCAAGGGCAGAAGGTGGATACAAAGGGACAGGAAAATGAATGGGATGGAGATGCATGATGTGAAAGACACAAAGAATAAATAGAAAAGAAAGTTAAAAAGCATGCCTGTGATAAGTAATGGGCTGGAGAGGTGGCTTAGTGGTTGAAAGCACTGCCTACTTTTCCAAAGGTCCTGAGTTCAATTCCCAGAAACCACATGGTGGCTCATAGCCATCTGAAATGAGATGTGGTGCCTTCTTGAGGAAGAGACCTGGACAGTCATTCTCATCAACGTAGACCATGAAACCCAATATGGATAAGTTCAACAGGACCACCATGTATGGGCTGCCCATGCATGTTCAACATTGCTAGGGTATAAATTTCATTTTTTATAAAATTTCTGTAATAAATAAAATTTTGAATAGAAAGGTGTACATATACTTTCATGACCATCTATATATAACCAGCAGCAGATTAAATTCTCAATGACATGTTATAACTTACATGCTAGGACCTGTGAAAGCATTAAAATTCATCCGTATTAGTTGTAAAATCGCAGATGACTACTCATATTCCCATCAAAAGTAGAAGAGATCAACAGATTGTCACCTGGTCACACAAAGGGGATTGTTGGGTAGTGAAAAGAGCTTATATCAATGCAAACATTCACATGGACAGGGTGGTGGCAGAGTTATTATGCTCAGTTGAAAAAAAATCAGGAAACAGGAAAATGCTTGTTTCATATTCCACTTATGACAATTCTAGAAAAATGCAAATTATTCAGGACAGAGAACAGACAACAATTGCCTATTGGTAATATGAAGGACAGGATGGATGACAATATGCGGTGCTGTAAAAAGTAAATCTTCAAATCTAGAAAGATGAATGCATACCCTTATGCCATACCATGTTAAAAAACCAACTCAAATTGACTATAAAGACTTCCACGATGGCTTTGCTCTGAAACTTACTAGAAGTAAACACAGAGAAAAAGCCCCAACACTGACAACTGGGATTATATCACATGAAAAAGATTTTGTATAACTAAAGAAACAATCAACTGGATGAGGAGACAAACAGAAGCATGAGAAATACAGTTAGTGAGAGGGTGGTTTCCCAAGCACATAAAAAATACAACTTAGTAGTATGGAAGCTAATGAACCAATTGAACATGGGCATAAGACATGGATGAACACACACATCGTCAATGGGGACATCAAAAGCACTCAATATTCCCAATCATCAAGGAATCGAAACATAAAAGCACAGTGAACTATTATCTCATACCTGTTAAAAGGGATCTTATTAAAAAGATAATGAAACTTTTGATGATGAAAGTTTTGGTCAGGATTAAAGTGAAAGCGATGGACACTTGTGCACCACATGTGGTGGGAGTATAAATTAGTACAACCACTATGAAAGCTAGTATGGAAACTCCTCAAAAAGTAAAAATAAGTGGTTGGAGAGACGTTTCAACTGTTAAGAACACTAGCTGCTTCTGCAGAGGACCTGGGTTTGATTCCCAGCACCTACAGCCACTTACAACAGCTCTAAGGGATCTGATGCCCTCTTCTGGCCTCCATGGACACCATTCGGGTGGTACATGTACACACACACACAGGCAAAGACTCACAGGCATAAAATAGAAATAAACCTTTAAGAACAAACAATCACAAATAAAAGTAGACCTACCATGTAATACAAAAATCCCTCTCCTGGATATATATCCACTTCTAAAACTTCTCTTACAAAGTAGCACGTTTCCTTAATGCATTTTCCCTCAGGTTCATTAACGTTCTGAATCCCCCACTTCTTTTCGCTCTCCTCCTCATTCCTGGTTAAGTATTTATATCCCAAGTGTTCTCCCTTGTACCGGAGAGCCACACTTATTTACCGCATTGCCCATGCATCTCCCTATGTCCCCTTACCTTCTTCTCTTGGTTCTTTTCTGTTTTCTGCCTCTATGCACAAGCACTTGCAGGTAAATACAAATGTATGTGAATTAGAAGCTAGCATCACATAGGACAGATGTTTGTCTTTCAGATACTGAGTTGTCTCAGTTAATATGATATTGCCTAGATCCACCTGAAAATTTCATATTTTATGGCTGAATAATATTCCATTGTGTAGACACACTACACTTTTGCTCTCCATTCATTGATGAGTATCTCAAATGACTCTATTTCTTTGCTTTTGTAAATAGAGAAGCAATAAATCGGACAAAAAATGGACTTTGTAACAGAATATAGGGTCTGTTGGGTATATTCCTGGGAGAGGTATAGCTTGGTCATGTGGTAGTTCTAGTTTAGCTTTTTGAGAACCTTTGGGGACACATACACACATGCATTGATAATACATATGTATATATGTCTACACATCAATGCATCCATAGCAACACTCATATACATTTATGTACACACTCACCACACACCTGCACCTAAACACACATGCAGTCATCTATGCACACTCACCTGTGCACATTGGAACACTGATACAGACTTATACAGACATATCCACATATTCATTAGCATACACATACATCAAGGAAACTACATGCAGTCATATGCACATCAGTCACCCTACACTCATATACATACTAGTGTACATACATACACTATCATTCACACATTCACATTCAGTCACACACATACAAACTCACACAATACACACTCACACACATTACCCAGCTTACATGCATACACATACACAGACATGTGTACACATGTACACAGAGTCATATACATATTCACATACATTCACAAATACATACAGTCACACCACACACACATTTAGCCACCTCACACTCATACACACATATGTGTGCTTACACACTCACTTGATACTTACATGGATGCACATACACACTCACACACATTCACCTATCACAAGTTCACACAAATGTGAGCACACATACACACACTCACACACAATTCATCTATCTCAATTTTACACACACACGTGTACTCATGCACGTGCGCGCACGCGCACATACACACTCCTGCTGCTTTTATCCTTTCAGAAAAGAAAAGAACGCTCATAAACTGGAGAGCCCTGACACTGTATTTGAAAACAACCTACAGTTAGCTTCAGAGTTTGTTACTTTATCCAGACTAACTGAGGGGTAAAAGCTTTGAGAAAGCCCAGCTGTTCCAGTCAGTACTTTCATGCCTTTGAGTAATGAGATGTGCTTTGGGATGCCGTTTCCTGCTTGCACCAGGAGAACACGTGTTGTTGCCGCTGCTGACATTCTACCCCAGCGGCTGGCTGACAACTTCTGGCTAAGGATCTCTTAGCCTCTTCAGCCTTTGCCTGTGTGATTTCTTTGCTATCCTTCAGCCAATGCTTCAGAAACGAAACTCCCGCTGAAGCCCTATGGCTGACCGACAGGAGTCAGCTGGGAAACCTTGTCCATTTGTTGAGTTTGAGTTCCTCTGCGTGCGGAGAGACTGAGGCTGCTGGATTCCCTAGAACAGAGGCTGTTTGTATATAGCTTTATTGTCCACAGCAATCAGACATTTCAAATTCCAAAGTGTTGTTATAATTTTTAAATAATACATCACTGAAATTTCATCTTAGTGTGTAACATTCCAGTCCTCCACAAACATTTATGAGCTCCATTTTTTTTCTGCTTATTAAATAGCAGTCTTCCTGGCACATGGACAGTACTGCGCATTCTAGCCAAATAAACCACTGTCAGATGAAATTAGTAAATGCAATGCATACTTCACACAGCACTGCAAACATTTAATTGGAGCTTTCTAGAAACAAGATCGTTGGATGTGAGCATATGAAATTTGGTCATCTTGAATTTCTGAGTCTTAAAGTAACTGAACACTGATTTGTTTGGTACTGTGGCCTTTGGACTGCCATTAGACCTGGTGACGTGACACATACAAGCTCTTCTGCAGCTGTGGAAAAATTAGCGTTGTTTGACCCTGCCAACAGTGAGCCCTCTAAAGAGCGTGAAATGCTGCAGGGCACTGCTCTGGGTGAACACAGGCCTTTCCACTGAGCAGCCCTGTGAAGGAGTGTGACCTTTGGACTTCACGACTTGCTCAGGCTGCACGGAAGTGGAAGAGCTGCAAAGGGGGAAGGTTTTTAGCTGCAGATAGTATCCCTAAAATAATTGTATGGAAAGACAACACGGAAGGCGGGCGTCCTTCCTCTTCAGTTCTCAGACTTCCAAGAGTCCAACAGTGAGAATATTCCTGTCAAGCTGCAAGGTTTTGTGGAGGGTGACCGGAACCCTTGCTGAAACCATCAATGTCCTCTACTCCTCCATTTGCATAGAAAGTATGAGGAAAGCAAGCAGCGGGCTCATGATGGACAAACTGCTGTCACACACTCCTTGTGAACCAACAGGGAACTCGGGTCTCAACAGCCCCTAGCAATGGACACCACCTCCCTCAGACACACCCCTTCTATTCCCAGGCACCCCGAACCCACAGCTGAAATCCAGCAGTTACCAGGTGGGGTTCTAACCTGTTGGGGAGGAAAGAGGGGAAGACAGCCTCCTCCTCATATGGAACCAGAGACCACAAGCATGGCAGAGATTCCTCAGTTCAACTGATCTCATTTGTTCTCAGGCAAGAACTAGATAGCTGTTCAACCAAGCAATTTGCAGCTATTTTATCCCAGGCTTCTTTCCCCTTTTGTTGGTTTCGCTCATTTAAGCCTCACTTTAGGTCTTCCCTTTGAAATCATTTCCTCATAACAAAGGAGGCCAGAGTTGAAAGGACTTGGAAGATGGAATTTGTCATTGTACAGCTGAAGAAATGAGGGATCTGGGACATGAAAAAAACCACCTGGCTTTACTTCCAGCGCTGTGTCTGCCGGAGAAGGCCTCCACCACTCAGGCACATCTCCGGTCTTCACTTGGTGATATAGTGGCAGAACACAGGGCTAGCTCTGTAAGTCTCTTAATTTGCAATTTAATGCATTTACTATCGGCCCTGCTTGTTCTCAAAACACATGCCCTCTAGTTGGAAAAAAAATGTTGAGCTAGGTTTTGTTTTTTCTTCCTTACATAGACAGCTTTACCCAGTATGATTTAAAGACGTCAGTAATCCCGCTTTAAGCAACATTCCTCGATGCTGGCTAGGATGGAGGGAATTTCCACCAGCACATTATCAAAAGAGAAGGTCCACTGTTGCTTATGAATGGACACTGAGTCAGACACAAAGACTGGCTCTATTTAAAACTCCTACAGCCATTCTAGAGAAAGGATATTCTTTCCCTTGATCCTAACCCTTTGGCATTCCTTAATCCCTCATCTCATTACATTTGAGGAAAATTATAGTAGTGCTTCCTGGGGATACTTGTCAATCCGGAAGAACATACATGGGATTTCCTTACGGTATACTTCCTAAGTATGCATGTTGCACAACAGTTAAAACAAAGAGATATTTGTAAGGCACGCTAATGATGGTCCATATTTAATTAGGAGGGAATAAAGAAGGATGCAGTGGAGGGGGTGGAAAGAGAGAAGGATGAAGAATAGAGAAGGAGGAGGAAGAAGGCAGGGAAGGGAGGGAGGAGGGAGAGAGGAAAGGAAAAGGAAAGCTAAGAAGGAGGCAGAGACTAAAGGTAAGGAAGGCTTTGTGTGCACAGAGGAAGGAAGAGCATGAGGAGCTAAGCTGCCGAAAGTCTAATTATGAGTTTTATACTCTGACTCTACTTATCCTCATCAGAACGTATCATGACAACAAGGTTTAGGGGCAGGTGCAGCTACACAGACTTGTTCAGACTAGTAAAAAGCTTTGGAATTGGAATAGAGTTTCATTAGTTACCAAGTAATAGTTATTTCTAAGTCTGCAAAAAGTATGATGGAACTAGAATATGGGTCTCGATAAAATGAATAACCACAGAACGTATAGGAGGCTCTGAGGCTTTGGTCATTGCTCTAAGGGGCCACATTTGGTTTATGAGTATTGTGATTATGGGTGGGTTATGCATGCTTGTTGCTCTACCCTTGTAGACAGGTATAGTGGTAAATATGCATCCTTTTTGGTGAAAGGATCAAGTTGAAGAGCTCAGGGTTTTAGCTTTCCCTCTTCATGTTGGCTAAGACCCTGCTTAGTTTTCACCTAGGACTGTCATTTAAAAATACTTTTGGGGGGGCGGGGCTGGAGCAATGGCATTTCTACCTCTGAGAGAACTTGAGTTTGGCTCCCAGCAATGGCATTTCTACCTCTGAGAGAACTTGTGTTTGGCTCCCAGCACCTACATTGGACAGCTCTAGGAGATCCAATGTCCTCTTGTGGAATTTTTGGGTATTGAAATGTACTTGGGATACACTCACACAGATATACACAAATAATAATAAAATCTTGAAAAATACATTTTCATGATTGATCTATATTCTTTCAGTTATACATTTTATTGACTTCATTTCAAAAATTTTTATTCATTTAACTGATCTGCAGAATCTCATAATAAATATACTCACACAGATATACACAAATAATGACAAAATCTTGAAAAATACTTTTAATGACTGATTGGTATCCTTCCAACCACACACTTCAATGCTTGACTTCACTTCAAGCTTTACTATTCATTTAACTAACCTATGGAATCTCATAAGAAAAGCACAGGGAGATTGTGATATGGATCTTGGATGGAGCCAGAGTCTGCACACTCTGCACACTGCCAGTCCTGCCAGTACAGCTGGCCCACAGACCAGCACCGACTACCTACGAGCTCATACATCTACCCAGGTCATTCTCACATCCCATAGGCCTGGGAGCCAGACTGTCTCCTTCTGATATGTAAATCTTTCTTTCCAAACTAGGCACAAAGAATATGCGTCCAATTTACTCCTCTCCCCCATAATTCTCCCGGAACACTTGTCATCGCCAGTAAAGATAAGGGTTAACAACAGTGCACAGCTGCACAGCAAAGGCTTTTTTTTTTTCCTGGGATGAGATACATTTCTCTAAGATGGAATGGATTTGAACATGTCTATTGTGGATAGTGAAGGTTTGGTAAAGTGTTGCATCAGTGCTGGAATTTCATAAGTGACAAGAGGTTTCCTATATTCAGAGAGGAACAGATGACACACAGACCCACAGATGCCATTTCAGCAAGGAAAAGAGCAGCAGGGAAAGAAGTCACTTCTGGCATTTCTTCTGTTTTGTCAAGATTTCTGCCAACTGCTGGTCTTAGAACCATATGGAATGCAGATAAATCGGACTTAAAAAGCTAATGAAAATAGCGTAGTGAGACCTGAGCCCTTACCCAGTCTTTCATCTCTTACTCCCGAGGTTTCTAAGTAATACTTGCTCCTAAATCAAAACAAAACAAATGCAAAGCAAAACTTTCACATTTCTGGTTTACAGGATGTAGATCAAGAAGGACTACGAAGGTTCAGTAAAAGGTTTTACGACAGAACATGTGTCTCAGCAAAACTCATCACTTAGGACATGAGAGGAAAGTTGCCAAGTAAAAGTATAAGGAGCAAAAACAATTTTGCATATGTTACGTGATCGACAGTTATCAAACGTTGGTTGCAACTGTTTGTGTTAACTCTTCTTCTGGGGTATATGGCTAAAAGAGTGTATGTAGGCAATGATTTGTCCGGTAAGGTGGCTCTGAGATCGAGATGGGAAAAGAGTGAAGAGGAGCGCATTGATAGTACTAAGTACTAGTACCATTTTGGTCTTGAACAGATAAATCGTGGTGGTAATTCACTGACCAGAGTTTACTAAAGGTAGAACATACTAAGGCAGGAAGAGATTCATCCAGATTTGACATGCGAAATATGACAAATGTGAGTTTTAGTGGACAGTATCACTCATGAGTATGGAGCTTGTAAGAGGATCAGGTTGAATGACATTGTAGATTTAAGGCTCAAAAGTCAATTGATGTAGATGGGATCATTAAGAACTGCTCTCAGAGAGCCAGCCATGACCCTCATCTGCTGCAGCACTAGGGATGATGGCCCCTATGCCATGCCTGGGCAACACAATAGAGCTGGCCCTGCAGGTGTAGGTGTGGGAGATCTGACCCTGAGGACCAGAAAGCAGGAGACCTGGCCCCGCCCCTTGTCATTACTGCAAACAGTGCACTCACCTAGTATTATAAGGAATGAGATGCAGAATAGAACTGGGAAGGCAATCTGGTGACTACTGACTCTGCCTGCCTTTATTTTCCATATGCTTATGTACCCCAATCTAAAAACGGGGGTGGGGTGGGGGAGAGAAGGCAAAAGACTGCTTTAACATGATACTAAGAACGAACAGAGCAATTTCCTGCTCCAATACCTGAAACATCAAGCAACTATATCCAGAGTTAAGCAATCTGTTGTTTAGGCAGGACACGCAGTGGCCACACCTTAGACCAAGCATCCTGTAGGATACCAGTCCCTGGGTCAAACCTCCTGTCATACCCTTGAAGTTGCAGGAAAAGACTTGAGTTTTTGTGACCTTTGGTCAAGGTGGAATGGATCCACTTATGTGTGTTCCCACATATTCCTCCCCTTTTAATTTATTTAATAAACCCTCTGCTTCTGCTATGGGACAGACGACAGCATCTGGCTTAGTCCATCTTCTTCCACTTTCCAGACTTAGCCATCTTTGGTACATACATTCTGTCATGTACATCCTGTCTTAGTTTGCTTGGAGGGAAAAAGATCTTACCCATCATTGACTCCTAGTTTCTATTAATAAAGGGTTGGGGGGGTGTGCAGATAGGAGCTGTGTGCTTCTGAGCCAACATTACATCAAAAGATTTCACAGAAAACTAGACAGTCATATGCAGGTGATGTAGGAGGGTCGGTCATCTGTCTATATGTTACTTTCATTGGTTAATAAAGAAACTGTCTTGGCCCTTTGATA
>LOEQ01001282.1:77579-92793 GCA_001685075.1 Bramus lutescens
GGGACAGACAACAGGGTGCCCTGCGATGGCTGACGAAGCTGGCAGTGAAAACTAAAAAGAACGCCCCTGCTAATCCATTTCCAGGTCCTGCGGCACAGAGGTGGAAGCCAGAACATTTGCCTGCTTGAATAATTCAGCTTTCGAATCTGTTTATGGTCGAAGACAGTTTTGATTTACTTTTCGTCAACCTTTCATGCTTGGTCTTGTTTCTGCACTGAGCCCCCCTCCCCTTCTGCCTAAAGTTCTTTGATTTCAAGAGTCAGCTTGGTATTCGGTTTTAGAAATAAAAATCAGAAACGAGGGGAAGGTATCTGGAGGAAAATGGTTTTAGAACAAAGAGAAAGCGGGCTTAAGATAACCAAGCTTTCGGATTTCAGACATTCCTCCCGACTCTTGACACGCTAAGAGAGCTGTGTGGCTCACGTCTCCTCTGTACTGGCATCTCCTCTGCCTGACCCCCCACAGATAACAAACCTGACATGCTTTAAATATTTATAGAGGGCTCAGGCGTGTGAGAGAAAGCCATCCAGTATCCAGCACATGGACGGTGCGGCTCGGAACTTCATCGGTGCCACACAGGGTGCAGGAAACAAACTGTTTAAACCGGACGAGACTGCTGTGGCTGGATTGACACACTCACAGGTGGGATCTTTCAAACATGGGGTTTACGATATCTGTTTACGATTTCTTATCATTTAAGAAAATTTTTGTCTCAGTAGTATGGAAATGTTAATTAAAAATACAAACAGAAAAATTAATACCTTCTCGCCCCCACCCCCATCCGCTTGAGGCTTCTAGCCTTCCCCAGCTTCAAACCAAATAGGTGACATTGGCTGGGAACGGCATGTCTAAGGGAATAAACACGGCAGCATGAGACTTCGCGGCTCTGAGGGAAAACAGAGGTTCTCTTTCTGGCTTGGTAAACATCTCATTTGAACAAATCTGATTAGCCAAGCTTGAGGCATGTGCTGACCCTGGATATCACACTCAGGTGTGGAAGCAGCAGCAGGTTGCTTAACTGCTTCTTGCACCTGGCTCTGCAGCCTTCCTATTATCAAGTGGCTGGGGCAGGAGGATTGCTCCCTGGGGAGAGGAAGGCATTTATGAGGAGAAGGGGAGAGGGCGTGCTCAGGAAATGACAGTGTATGTGTCTCTTGCCTCAGGTCACAGTAGAAGGACAAGAATTGGTAGATGTGCCATTTTATAAAAACTGAAATTCCTTACGGAAAAATACCATGCTTCTATTATTTATTCAGCAGACATTATCAATGTCATGTCTATTGTCATGATAAAATATCTCAGATACTCAAATTATACAGAGAAAATTTTGCTATTGACTCCTGATTTCAGTATCTCAGTTCATGGTCACTTAGTCCACTGTTCTTGGATCTGTGCACAGTGGAACACCACGGTGGAAGCACTAGGTAGGAAAAGCTGCTAGGGAGAACAAGAAGGAGACAGGAGGGGCCAGATCCCAACATCCCCTTCAATGGTATGTACCCTGATAACCTAACTTCCTAACACTAGGCTGTGCCAACAAATCGTTCTGCTATCTCCCAATAGTGCCTTCAGCTAAGGACCAAGGCTTCAATACAGAAGCGTGGGGGGACCCCTGAAGAACTAAACTGTGATACATTTTTATTAAGTGTCTGGAGTTGTAAAATTCCTCTGCTATTTCTCCAAGTCGGTAACTTAAAACCCTCAAACAGCATTCCTATGGTAACCCACAGATACTACAACCTTTATTAAGCTCAACTCCTGGAAATTCTTCCTCAGAGCCTGTGGGAAATTCTGGGTGCAACTTTTGGCTTCTCTGGTTCCATCTCCTCCAGGCTCCTGCTACTGTTCCAGGGCAGAGTCCTGGGACCTCAAGGCTTACCACTCAGGTCATTCCTAAGACTGCTTTTCAAGAAGTGGGGTCACATGTGAGAACCTTCCAGGTCCTTTTCATTTTCCTCAATAGCTAGAAACATGAAGACAACCCATGTTTTAGGCTTTGTCTTGCATCCTTGCTACATGATTCTTCTAATGAGAAGCAGAATGAAAGAGGATCAAAACCCAAAGAGTCCGAGAAAGGAATACAGACGGCTTAACTGATTCCAATTGGGGAAGCAGGTAATCTTAAGAATAGGGGTTGTGTTTGAGCTTAGCTTTGAAGGTCATTTTGGGTTTAGGCTGATTGGTAAGAAGATGTTCAAGATGCAAGTGGTGTGAGCTGGAGAGTTGTGACAACCACAGCATACGTGGGGAATAAAGCACGTGGTCACAGAAATTGGAAGATAAAAATGTTGTCTTAGAAGTTCTTTAAAGTTTTCCTCTTTTTTTTTTTCTACGGTCTATTGTTAAACGTTTGCTGGAAAGTGAATACAGAAAGAGATTACTGAAGCCCAGTCAAGGAAAATTGCATTTGGTCTTAGTTGGGAGGGCCCCAGCAAGGGACAGAGATACCATAGTAAGGGGAAGAATGTCACCTGAGTGAGCCTCTAGTCTGCGACTGAGGACACCAGTTAAGACAGTTCTGTGAGGTATGAGAAGAGAGGCTTTGTACAGAAGCATTTCAGAGGGAGTTGATCAGAAAATAATTCTGGACATTGATAGAGGCAAAGAACTCGTCCTTGATGCTGCTCTGAGACTCTGCCTGCTGGGGCATCCAGTGCTGGGGCATCTGGTACTAGGGCACCCAGTGGGGCCCCTGCTAAGACACTTGTCCCTCCACTGAGGCAGTTTTTCTCATGGTGACTCTGCACATTATACCATGCCTTTGTTGTGAGTGATGCTCTCCACCTTACCTTCAGGGCAACCTTCAGATTTCAAGCTCTTGGCCTACATGTGGACCCAAAGAGATTGTCTAGATCCCCTTCCCTGACCAGGCAACTTTCAGGCTTAAATCTGACTGGTTATACTAATGTTCATGTGTTCCAGTTGACTTAGGAATTTTAGGCCTGTTAAACTCTGGAGGTGGATAATGACCACACCCACTGTCAACCTTTCTCCTCACCTCACTTAGCATTTAAAGAGCTGTACAGCTGTACGGGACTGAGAACAGCGTGTTTTAGAGTGGATTGTGGCTGGGCAGTGGTGGCGCACACTTTAATCCCAGCACTGGGGTGCGGGGAGGGGGAGCAGAGGCAAGTGATCTCTGTGAGTTCAAGGCCAGCCTGGTCTACAGAGTAAGTTTCAGGACAAGCTCCAAAGCTACAGAGAAACCTTGTCTTGAAAAAATTAAAATTAAATTAAAAAAAAGAGCTAACTATGGCACAGAGAGAACTAGATTCACATTATGTACATGACTTACTTTTCTTGAAATCATGAGCAGTACCAAACTACAGGGTCCTGGTGAAGACAACCGCATTTCATCTTAAGTGCTCAATGTGCTCAACTCTGTTATGTAGTAAGCACCCCCAGATGTCAGTTATTATTAGAACTCACACTTTGCTTGTCCTGGTTTGTATGATGTATTACACGTCCCACTAATGATGGCTTTGAACTTTGTGTTTCTGTTCATTTTCTGAGATCACCCTTTTTAATTCAATGCAAGGATCTCTGTTTAGTGAGAGTAGCTGGGACTCCTGTTAAATTCTTTTGAGAAAGGGTCACGCATTTAAACAACAGCTGTTCCTCTTTACGCAGTTTGTCACTGCTAATCTACTTTCCCTTTACTCTGCACTGATGTGGTAGAAAGGCAAATATCTAGTATTTTGCTGTCGCAATGGAGTAGACTCGCTAACAACTTAGCATTGACTTCAGTAAACATTTATAGAGTCTCCTGTGCACTTGATGTGCTTGGCCTTGTTGGGGCCCCCACATTCAACAGCAACATATGTACTCTGTCTTTGAGAAGTTTATCTTGATATTAATCTGAAACCTGAGCAATCCCTGAAGAGCAGAATTTGTATATTCAGGCTGGTCTTAGAGTTCTTTAAAAGACATGCCCTCTCCATCAAGTGGCTTTGTCTTAGGAGACCTTAGAAGATAATTTTATTTTATTGACTTTCTTTTTTCTAAATATTGGAGACTGAACCCAGGGCCCTATGCCTCTTAGGCAAGCACTACCGCTGGACTACACCTGAAACTTCAAATATTCCATTGAAAGGTAAGAGACATCTGCTGGACACATTTCAGATATGTTTATAATTTCCTAAACTTTAAATTACATAAGTCAGTGAAACTACCATCACAATCATGATAATGAATACAAGTCTCCCCACAAAGCCACCTCAGCCTCATTTACAATTGTGTGGTCCCAGCCCACCACTCCTCACATCTCAGAAAATCACAGACTCTTTCCTCTCCCCTTGATGGACAGTTGTCCCTTGGGTCATAAGCTGCTACTCTCTGGGTAGGATTTCTTTCTTCATTCCTTACTGTGGTAAAGGCACGATGGATGAGCTCTCAGCTGTTAACAATATGGATGTATACTCCTCCCTGTGGGATTCTTGGCTCATATGGTTGGTTCCAGGCTCTAATTTGGAGGACGCCTGTACCATTTTCATATTTTATATCCCCATTAGCAGTCTACAAAGGGTATGACAAACCCCACCATATACTTCCTTTTCTTCCCAGGATCAACCAGTTCACGCCTCCCCCTTCCCTGGATGCTACCATTGTTCCTTTTATTTCTTGATGCTCATCTGCAGTCACTTGAGTGGCTCTGTTTTGTCAGCTTTTAACCAGGCTCAAGGCACTTTCATTTGTAAAGTTCATCTGAGAGAACCATGTCACTCCAGGACCAACTTTATCTTCATAACTAAGCCACGTGAGAGCATGGACTGTGCAGTTACCACACCCACTCGACTTCAGCTCTGTACCAGAAGCTCTGCCGCCATCACTCCTGAGCCCCTGAAGTGAAATCTGAGAGGTGCTCACTGCGCCTCGCCTTGTCTGAACTTTCACTCTTAGCTGTTCACTCCTTTCCTTCTCAATTACTTGGGGTCTTTTTTTAAAAATATTGATTGATTGATTGATCTATTTATTATGCATACAATATTCGGTCTTTGTGTATGTCTGCAGGCCAGAAGAGGGCACCAGACCTCATTACAGATGGTTGAGAGCCACCATGTGGTTGCTGGGAATTYAYCTCAGGACCTTTGGAAGAGCAGGCAATGCTCTTAACTGCTGAGCCATCTCTCCAACCCTTCCTTGGGATCTTTATGTAATTTTGGGTCACATTTAAAAGTCCTCTTCTCCAGGATGGCACCCTGGAATGAGCCCTTTGGTCTGATGGGTCAGAGTGTATCCTATCTAGTCTGTGTAGGCACACTCATTGAGATGTGCGCAAGCTTGGAGTCCCTTCTCAAACCGTTCAGATGAAACCACCAAATGCTGCCTATGATACCTCTCAGAATACATTTGTATCGTGAAGTACCGCAGGGAGGTATTTTATAGAATGTTTCCCTTTCTTTTTTGTAAAAATCTTGCATCTTTATAGAAAGCATTTTCATGGTCTCATTTTATGAGAGAAGATGTGAGCATGGAGAATCAGTTTCTTTGACTCCATTCCGGTCTTTAACATAACTAATAGTTAAGAATTTCTTTCTACATGTGTGTGGTTTAAGGGACAAAAGAAGTCAGTGTGCCTAAATTCCATTCCATCAAAAGATTTCAAAATCAATTATGTAGTACACACTTTTCTTTGTTGCATGTCATTAGTCTGAGCTTTGCAGAGGTCCTCTAAATGTCAAACATTCTTCTAGCCTTTTTGTTGCCATGGAAGGAAGACACTTTTCCTTATTTTTTTGTCATCAAGAACATGGTATTTCTCCAACCCAAGGACCATGTCTTTTTTCTCTTGCTGTCCTCTCTCAAGAACAAAGGAAAGCTTCTGAGATTCTAGTTGTTAAAGGTTCTGATTATTGGGTTACATTGTATCTAGACATAATTACTTTCCCTTCAAAGGCTACTTAACATTTAACTACATGATGTCTAATAATATTTTTAATATTCGCATCTGTCTTCAGCCTATGATATCTTTATTTCTCTGCCAGTCTTAGGTGCTTTATAGTTTATCTTAAATATTCAAATTACAGAGAAATAAAATGTTAGATGTGGTGGTTTGAATGAAACCTATCCCCCATAGAGTCCAGTATTTCAATGCTTGGTTCCCAATTGTACTACATGGGGGAAGGTTATGGAACCTTTGCTGGAGGAAGTATGTCGCTGGATGTGGGCTCTGAAAATGTATAGCCTCACGGCCATTGACTATTCTCTTTCTCTGTTCCCTGGGTGTGGATGGACATGTGAACAGCCAGCTTCCTGGTCCTGCTGCTGTCATTTCTGGACTGCAGCCATCTGGAACAGTGAGTTAAAACAGCCTTTTGTCCGAAAACTTGCTTTTGGTCATAGTATTGTATCATAGCAACCAAAGTGACTGGTATAGAGGTGGAAATACAGAAGTTCTCCAGTTCGATCTTATTTCATAGGGAAGAAAACACACTGAGACTTGGAAAAAAGATATTTGCCATATGTTAATTTGATGCATTACCAGCTTGAACCTAACTCTAATTAATTCGTAATTCTATGAAAGAAGTAGTAGTGGCTTTTGGAAAATGTGATTGCTATTGGAATGGCTTACATGCAGTTTTGCCCGGTGTCATATTCTCCTGAGCACAGATACTTTCTTGGCTCCTTGTAAATAGTCTTATATTTAAACCATTCAATCACCATCATCATGTTAGCCTGATGGATTTCCAGGCACTGTCCCAGACAGAACAGAGTTGTCGTTGCTTTAGCTCCTCCATTGAATCCAGAGCTCCACAATGAAGCTGGACAAGAGAGGGCAGCTCTTTCTGTGTTTGGGATGATGGGTAAGTGTTCAATAAGTAGGCTTGGGAAATACGTTTTGTCATAATTTCCCTGGTATTTTTGGCCTGAGGAATTCGAATTTTAGGATCTTATGTTAGAATTAAATTGTACCTGGAATAATTATTTACCCAAAAATATGAGTATAGAATTTAATTGCCTGATTCCTTTAAACTCTTCCACACCGTAAAAAGTATTTTAATAGCATCACAACATATTAGTTAAAACTTACTGTAGAATTAAGCACACACATGCAGGAAAGTGAGCAGAAGGGTGAATCGATCAAACCTTCCACGACCGGCCCGTTTGTACAGTAGCACCCAGATGGAGAACAAAATGTAACTAGTATCTGAGCGTCCATTCACCCGTTCCAGTTTCTATTCCCTCCACCTCGGGATTAGCCACTACTCCTGTTTCTAATTACATAGGCGATTCTGTCTGCTGATCGTGCATCCTGCATACACACGAAACCACACACCGTGTTCCCTTCCTGTCAATCATAGGTTGTACTCTAAGCTGGATTGTATTCGGTTACGGCCTTGTATTGACTACAGATTTTTACACTCTCCTTCTGTTGTGTAGTCCATCAACATTTTCCCATTTGGCTGCTCACTGCTTTTGGGTAGTTTGAGGTCCGGGCCATCACACACAGTGCTGCTGTGAACATTCTTTCAGATGCCTCTTCTTGAGCGAATGGATACATTCCTGTTATACATGGTGCATTCACAGCTTTCAGACATTGCTAGCTTCCGTGGAGCTGCAGCAGTTCATGTCCCTATCACTGTCACCAAATCCTTGCCACTGTTTAAGAATCTTCCTCTTCTAAATTTGCACTGCTTGATGATCAATAGCCTTGAGAAAAACTTCCTACAGTTTTTCAAAAGTCATTTTTCTATCTATCTTATTGCATGAAATAATGTTTAAAGTCTATTTTGGTTGTCTGTCTTTAACTTAGAGGAGACTATTTCCCCCAATATAATCTGAATCTAAATCTTTGTTAGATAAATGTGCTACAAATAATTTCTCTTATACATTGTCTTCTTTGAATAGTATATTTTTCTGAAGTTAATTTTACTGTGACCCCACTTGTATTAGTGAGGGTTCTCTAAAGGTATAGAAGTGATAGTATGGAGACATATGTTCATATTTGTGGAGGATTTAGGAGATTAGCTGATTGGATGTTCATTCTCATTCTGAGCATCAGTGTTATGTGCTGACTTCTAATGTTAACTTTGATTTTACTATCCCTGGAGCAAACTTGTCTGCAGTCATTTAAACACATTACCTTTAGCATGCAATTGTGCATATTCTGCTTATTATCCCTGCATTCTGGTTTCCTGCATTTGCACCAAAGTTGAGTTATTCATAGAATTAATTTTCATTGCTTCTTCAAAGATTGACTATTTTCATACATCCATCTTCCTGTGGGTGCTGCTGGGTCTCTACCCCATACACATTGTTGTGTGGTTGGATCTTGCTGCTGCTTCTCTTGGCATTTTTCTTTTGCATATTTATTTTATTCAAGAGTTATTGAAAACTGTCTCCAAAAGAACCTTTAATTCTTATTATTTTAAGATCTAGTGAATTATCTTCAGTGTCGGTTATCTGAACTAGTTTTACATCTGGTGATTTATGAACACTCTGTTGAAAAGACGCATTTCCAAGACACAATCACTTTTATTAGTTTTGTTATTTGGGAGGAAAAATAATTTCACTCACTTTTTTGTCCCATTTCTCTGCTATAAATGGACAGCTATGAACTAAAAATTCCTATGAGCAATCTATCCTTCTGAGATCTCCTTATACTTCAGAGACTGGACTGCAGTATGGTGGTGGAACCCACACTGTGTAGCTATTTATAACTTCAGGGTATTCGTCCTGATTTTTCATTGACTTGAATATTTGTATTCAACTCTGTCATTAAAGATTGGTTTTAACCTTAGCTCTAAGGTACAAAAAAAAATCCCAAACCATCCCCCACTTTGCTATTTATCTATTGTTTAGCTGCAATTTAACCTCTAAAGAAATATTTTCTGAGTTTTAGTTGAAATTGCTTTTTAATGGACTGTACTTAATGGATAGCATATATAGATAAAATCTTTGGGTCATATTTCTCTCATCAAATAAGCATATTACACTGTTCTGATTTTAATAACGTCTGGTATTGAATGCTGTTTTATATATATATACACACAAAAATATGTATACAATATATTGTATACAGTGTAGATATATAAATAATACATGTATACTATATATGTATACATACATATAAATATGATAAATCTTATTTATATTTTCCTCACGGATAACATTTTTAACTAGCTATATAAAAGTGTACTTTAAAGGCCGGGTGGTGGTAATGCACACCTTCAATTCCAGCACTTGGGAGACAGGCAGGGATCTCTGAGTTCAAGGCCAGCCTGGTCTACGGAGTGAGTCCCAGGACAGCCAGAGCTGTTGCAGAGAAAAATCCCATCTTGAAAAACCACAAAAAGGGTAAAGTTCTTGATCATGATTCCAAATGTCTTCACGCTCAGCATTTTTTCAGTTCCTTTGTACTCAGTGTGCTTGTACAGCATGATGTATCTCGTCTTTTACTTCAACAAAAACACTCTTGGATTTTACTTTAAAATTCATTACTCATATCCAGTTGCCTGACTGGTTTCCTTCAGAGTCTACTCCAAAGCTGTGTCGATCTCCAACAGTGTCTACCATGTCTTCATAGTTTCTGTTAGTTGCTTCTCTTGTTGCTGTGACAAAATGCCTGAGGAGAGTAACTTCAGAGGGATGGTTTATTTTGATTTACATTTTAAGGGTGTGATATGTGAGACAAATAGGCCCCTTACTCCCCTTCTTGCTTTGGGCTATGGTGCTTTCACTATACCAATAGAAATCCTAACTAAGGCAGATGTACCAAGACTGTACCTGACTGTGCTGTTTTGGAGAGGACTGGGGAAAGACTTTGGAACTTTGGGCTAGAAAAACCATCGAGTGTTCAAAGTTTGGTGATCTGTTCTATGGGAGTTCGGAATATAATTGTGTTGAGAGAAATGCAGACCATGGAGGCCCAGCTAGCAGAGTTTTAGAGAGAAGTTTAAAGATTCTTTTGGGGCCATTTGGCAACTTGAATTAAGATTCTGTAGTTCTAGTTAGCTGGGCCTGAAGCATCACCTGTGACTAACTAGACACCAGAACTACTAAAGCGATCTGGTTGTCATGGTTAGCTGGGCCTGAAGCATCACCTGTGACTAACTAGACACCAGAACTACTGAAGTGAAGCCTTTGCTTTGCATGGAGAGCGATGCTGGTTGGCTGGAGCTGAGAAATAGAAACAATTAAGAAGTAGCCAGCATTGCTGAGGTGAAGTCTTCTGGGAAGTGTTTCCTGAGATGTTGAAAAACAGCTTTGACAAAACTAGCACATTCCAGGGTAGGAGCAAAAGGATTAGAATTATTAAGCAAAGGGAACTGAGATATAAAAGAAATAAAAGACAGAATAGCATCAGGAAGGCCATTCAGTGAATACCGAATCTACCTTGTTCATTTTCCCCACGCCTATATATCTCACCAAAAGGGGAGGGGCAACAGACTTCATTAACATGATGTAAGGAATAGATTTGAATTCTCCCACCTTTGATCCAGGTGGAGCAGATCCTCCTCTACACCCCAAATACTAATTAACCACAGCCTAGGTCGGAATCACTCATTTGTAGTCACACCTGTTGTCTACACTTTTGAGAGAGCAAAATAAGCTCAAACCCCCTGACCTCCAGTCAAGCTGGAACAGGTTCACAATGATGTGAGCTCTCACTCTGAGAGCACACAGAAGCTGTGTTCCAGACATGGCCAAAGTTATACCTTGTTCTGGCAGCTGAACATGACGGTGGAAGAGTCACCCAGGTCAGACTGAGCAAGCCATGAGGAACAGGCCACTAAGCAGCACTCCTCCATGGCTTCCGCTTCAGCTCCTGCCTCCAGTTTCCTGCTCTGCTGGAGTTCCTGACCCAACTTCCTTCAATGATGGACTATGATATGAAAGTGTAAGCCAAGTAAACCCTTTCTTCCCCAAGTTGCTTTGCTCCTGGGTTTCACCATAGTAATAGAAACCCTAATTAAGATGGGTACAGTCATAACTTGCCAGGAAGGCATGGTAGTACAGGCATGAGGCAGTTGAGAACATTGTGTTTGCTCTCAAGAAGCAGAGAGAAATGAGTGCTGATGTTGGAGCACCTTTGCCTTTCCCTCCTTATTCATCCAAGGCTCCAGTCCATTGAAAGGAGCCACCCATGTCAAGGGTGAGTCTTCTTACCTCAGTAAAACTCTCTGGAGACTCCCTCATGGGTACCAAAGAAGTCTGCTTCCTAGGTGAGTCAACACACAGTCAACTTGAAAATTAAGGTTACCCTTCACATATTTGTCTTCCTGATTTTCCATTCTTGCTTTTTTTTTAAAGTTGGCATTTCAATTTGGTTACTCCTCATTTTATCTTATTTTAGTTATCCTTATTTTATTTCTTACTGGTGTTTTCATAATTTTAAAATATATTACATGTTTTAAATTTTATTTTGTTATAGTACTTACTTCCCTTCTAATCCTCTTGTGAATTTTTAAAAATTATGTTTCAGCTCTCTTATTTTCCTTCTTTGAATTGTCATATTTCTGCACTGAACACTCAAAAGTTATCAGCTGATATTTTGGTATCATAAGCAGCTCCATAGCAACAATTTTTTTACTTGAATTCTTCATCCATAGGTTCTATCACAAATGCTAAAGAAATACAAGATGGAAATAACTGTTTAAATCCAATATGTAAATCCAAACACTACAACATGAGATACATACCATGCAAGGTTATGTGTTTGGGAAGGTGTAAATCACATTAGTATACACTTGAAAGTAGAGAGGTACATGTTAGAGATGTAACCACAGATACTAAAACAACCACTTAAATCACAAAGCAAAGAGTTTAGCTAAGGCAAACTCTGTAGGAAAAGTACTTGCTCCTAAGCCTGGTTTCCTGAGTTTGATCCCTTGGGTGTACAGAGTGAGAGGAGAGAACCAGCTCAGAGGCACACACATACACACGAAATAAATAAATGTAGTTAAAACATTTTAAAAGAGTTTGGGTAGCAGGAGAGATGAAATAGATATTCATTTAGTTCAAAAGAAGACGAACAAGAGGAAAAAGAAAGAATAATGGTATAAATAGAAAGCAAACAGTGAAATTATTGACCTGAATGTAACGTTCAACAATTACACTAAATGTGAATGGCATAAATGTCCCAAATAAAAACAAAATGTTGTAGATTGACTGTTCTGTATTTGCTTACCCTTAAGCTATATGACTGTCAATATTAGAATTTATGTAGTTATTGAACAGTTTATTTATTGACTTCTATGGGGAAACACACTTTTACTACTAAGGAAAGTGCCTCAACTACCTTTAAATAATAACTTCTCACATGACGGTAATTGTGCTTAACACAGATAAATAAAAGAACAGCTAGAACAAAGTATAATGTAATACATACAAGGGCACAGAAACTTGATTTTTTCTCTGTATAATTGGAAACAATGATAACGTCTTAAAATTATTAACAAAATGAAGGGATGGAAAGTAGTTTAATGTGACAGTGCTTACTAGCAAGTGAGAAACCCTGTGTTTGAGTCCCCATCATTGAAAAGAAAGAAGAAAATAAAGATCACAACTTCAACAATTATACTAAATGTGGCATGGTAAAATATTCTAAAAAATTGTAATAAAATTATTTCTTTTGGTATCTTATTTAACATTACAGAAGTAAAGCTTTCAAAATAAGTACTTTTACAAATAAAATATATTTGATGTAAATATGACTTTCATTTTCTGAGTCACTGCTGGTTTCAATTGTATATAAGATTTAAGCTGGTATAAAGAGTTCAGTTTTCTTCTAACTTCTTATATTTGAAACCAAAGAAACTTGAATCTAATTTTGTTGATAATACAAAGTGAATTTCCTAATTTTTTTGTCCCTTATGACATGGCAATGAGTAAATTAAATAAAGTTACTTTTCTAAAGTTTGTTAGGCCTGCCTGGGATGTCAGAGGAATTCCATAAGTGGTACCTCTAACCATCAATGAGAGAAAAAAAGCCAGATTAAGTTGCAGCTGAGAATAGCTCATTTGTGAGATATTTTCCAGTTGGGAAAGGTGACAGACAACAGGAATATTACATAAAGAGACAAATATAATAAAAGTCATTTGAATTCAAAAAGACATTTATAGAACTACATACTATATGAAAGCAAACACTTATTTTCTTTAAAATGAAGAAAGTAATGCTGTTTATTGCCAATAATTTTGCCAAGGTTTGAACCCTATGAAGTGCAATAATTGGTACGGCAAGCTATGCCCATGGATTCCTATGTTATGAAGGTAATGAACCACCTTCTGAGGAGATTTGAGAGGAAATGCATGCTTAGTACTGTTCGTCTGGTCCCAAACACAGGCTCACAGGTGCCAGGGGTGAGTCTATTACTATGATTCTGGTCAATGAACGCAGTAAACTGCCTCTAAACTCTTAGCTCTATACTGCTGGACTGGTGCACACCTCCAATTTTATGAAGAGAACCTTCTCTCTATAGTGGATAGTGGTTAATACAGAAACTGGTCCAAGTGCCATGAATAAGTGTTAGAGGCATTCTCAGCTACGAATGGGAAATCTATATCGCCTTACTCCTAAGACTCAGGGCCATTGTGGAAAATGGTGTGTGTGGTGGCTTGAATAGGCATGGCCCCCACAGACTCACGTGTTTGAAAGCTTGGCCCACAGAGAGAGGCACTGTTAGGAGATGTGACCTTGTTGGAGGAGGTGTGCCCTTGTTGGAGGAAGTGTATCACTGTGGGGGTGGGCTTTGGGGTCTCATATGCTGAAGCTATACCCCCTGTGTTTCATGGCTCACTTCCTGCTGCCTCTGGGATCAAGATGCACAGCTCTCAGCTCTTTCTCCAGCACCATGTCTGCCTGTGTGCTGCCATGTCGCACCATGATGACACTGGACTAAACCTCTAAAAGTGTAGGCCAGCTCCAATTGAATGTTTTCCATTATGAGTTGCAGTGCTCATGGTGTCTCTTCCCAGCAGTGGAAATGATCACTAAGACAGAGTGGAAAGAAAGATAAGAAGAGCCAGGCAGGGAGTACTGAAGGAAAATTGTCTTTTAGACATGGCAGGGCTGACATATTCAGACACACAACAGCTGTGATGACCTGCATAAAACCTGTCTTAAGATCAAGCCAGTTGACCGTCTAGCCTGGAGTGGAAAGGGGTTTGTGCACACATGTCAGCTGTGCACAGACAATGTTTTCTGGGGAAGAGGAGTTACTTTTCTACAAGGGTGAATTTCACCATAGGTTAGCTTCACTCTTTTGGGTGGTCCCATACCCATGAGTATATAGACTGTGCAAACGGGACTCCTTAGGATATTATTAAAATAATAGAGAACAAAGTTGTGAGAGCATGGGCAAGTTGGGGTGGATCTGAAGTTAGAGGGAGGAGTGGGGGTGGTACATTGTATGTCATTCTCAAAGAACTAATTGAAACATGTTTAAAAGATTATAGTGACACAGGACACACATCCCCCATACCTTCCCATTAGTACATTGTTTCCAAAATGTTAGATATGTTGAAAACAAAATACTTCATTACAATACTGCTTTGAACATTCAGGCATTAAAATGAGGTGTCTCTCAGCAGTCAAGTAGCAACTAAAGCTACCTGACTTTCTGGTTCTGGTTTAGGTTCTTTGTAGGCAGAAAGGCCTGGGCTCCAAACACCAAGATGCATTCAGAGCTGCATGCTTATTAAAGTGCCCAAACTGTACTACGGTAAAGGTAAGGGTTAAATTCACAGGTGTGGGTAAAGTCCATTATTATTCTCTTTAAGAACACCATATTCTGACTTTGGGGGAAACTTAGCAGGACCCTGTAATTCTCTGGTAAATGAAATGGCACTTGTGAGGAAGGGGAAAAAAAGAAGAAGGCCTGAAGATCAATGACACCATCATTCAGCTCGCAATTTCATGGACAAATACAAGTTTAAACTCTCCCTCCCTGAAACTGTTCTTCCACATTGGCTGCCAGCAACAGACGGATGACACCGATGATCTGAAAGGAAGGGGCATGCCTTCGGAAGGCAATTTCCATGGCCGAGAGCGCAGAGTGCAATAGCGGCTACAAACCAAACTGAAGTGTATTCATCCATTGTATCCCCTGTAGTAAATGGGGAGCGGGCCTGCTTTTCATCCCGCCCAGCTTCCGCACAGCTAGCTTATACCCCGAAATAACAACATACAAATTGTATTCATTTAGGCACTGCCTTACCCATTATATCTAGCCTTTTCTTGGCTAACTCTCACATCTTAATTAACCCATAT
>LOEQ01001282.1:149755-176387 GCA_001685075.1 Bramus lutescens
TCCTTTGCTTTACAGAAGCTTCTCAGTTTTAGGAGGTCCCATTCATTCAATGTTATTTTGGCAATTTTTCATAGGTCACACACTTTAACTTTCCATGGAAATAAAATCATGAAAACACTTATATCGGTTCTGTCATCATGATTTTGTTGTTATTTGGAGACAGGATTTCTCTCTGTAACAGCCTCGGCTGTTCTGGAACTTGCTCTGTAGACCAGACCGGTCTCTAAAGATCCACCTGACTCTGCCTCCTGAGTGCTGAGATTAAAGGCATGCGCCACCAGTGCCAGGCATTTTTCTTTTTAACGTAGGCATAAAGTTAGGATTTGGTTCACAAATCACAGTGCTGTGCTGCCTGTGTGCCTCACTGTCTAAGCAGAATGCACATTACATTTTCCTCACTTCTTTTCTTGAATTTGTCAAGTTGTTTCTGCCTTAACAGAGTTTGATGACCCCTGGGACCAGGAATACAGACTTAATTTACTTAAATAAACACATACACATTGAGAGCCCCCACTCTGAAAATCCAAAGTCAGAAATGCTCCAAATCTCAAACTCCTTGAATGCCAGTTTGATAACATAGATGAAAACATCCCATGTTGACAGGTCACTATGAAAAATATGGGGAGAATTGCTTCCAGTTCTGTATGTATACAATGTATAGAAAACACACGTCAGTTTTGTGCTTAAACTTGGATTTCAATCCCAGGATAGCTCACTAGTCATATAAAAACAAAACCAAAGTATAAATAAATTAAAATCTGAAAACTTCTGATTTCATCTCAGATATGGACTAGTCCACCTGCCTCCCCAGGCAGCGGATCCTCATGTAGATACTGCTGCACAGTGAATGCTTATTGAGCTGATCAGAGGAGGCCGCTGGATAGCGAGCAAGCAGGCAGAACTGCGTATCCCACAGTGACTAATACACTCCCCATCTTGAGTTCATAGTCACAAATCTTAATAAGCTTTAAACACCCATGGTCAAAGGGAACTGTTTACCTTAGTATTTCTCTGTAATGGTTGCCTTTCTTCTGGGCTAGTTTGGACACCATATGAACTTTTCATTTGACTTCAGAAAAAAGAGGGATTATCTTGGGCATGCACAGCTCCTATGACTCTGGAGTTTTCTTTCTTGTGAAAACTTTAGAACCATTTGTTCAGAAACTGTAAGTACACACTATACTTGGCAGACTAGTAAACGTTGGTACTTTTTCACAGTTATTCCATGCACATCACTCAAACGTTCTGCCATTGCACCTGGTGGGGAACCGTGAGTAAAATTCAACAACAAAAAGCCTCCAGAAAAATGTCTTACAAAGCAAGGAAGCTCATTTACGTAACTGAATATTTCCACTTCGGCTCATTGCTCTATTTAACACATTAGTAAAATTTCCAATTGTTTTCAAAGTAAGTCTAGCTTCAGCCACGAGCCAGGAAGCAGCTCAGATGGGTTTGGGACACACAGACCTGGTTTGGATGTTGACACCCGCTCTGGCTCCCCTGCCTGTTGTTACTCTGCAGAAACAATGCCGGCGCCTATGGTGCACGAGTGCCGAAGGTGTCCACAAGGGCTGTCGCACACAGCACATGCCGCTGGCAGACGGGACGAGCTGTGGTCCTGGGATGGTAGGTTTTCTCAAAGGGTGAGTCTTGTACCCAGAGTGTCTGGAATGGGCAGCTGCTCTGCAGTGCACCGTTTTTCCTGATTTGCTGCTACCCATTGCGCAGCTAGTTGAGTTGATTTTATTGTTGTGTTGTTGGATAGAGTGTATATCAACAGATTTAAATGGCTAATTTTAACTTTGTTCCTAGAACTAGTAGATGGGTTTTAAGTTATAGATAATTATATAAGTAATTACATAGGCATACATATTTATATTCTTCTTATTAAAATAGATAAAATACCTCAGAATGCTAATATGTCAGCAAGCCCCTCAATTATATAATGTTTTTACTGCATATATTTTCTTCCTTAAACTTTAATTGAATATAATTGAATGTGTTAACTGGTTTTCTCAAATCTTTAGTGATTCTCAATGCATTAAAATATCTTTTGCCCATAAATTAAGCATGTTGTAGTATAATTTGGAGTGAGGCTGTATGATAGCTCTAACTATGTGCCTTCTCAGGATTGCTTTTGTTGTTTGTGGTCTTTAGTAACTTCATATGAATTCTTGGGTTGTTTTCTCTAGTTCTACAAAGAATGGTATATGAAGTTCGATGGGAATTGCACTAAATATGTAGATTATTTTTTGGTAACATAATAATTCTGCCAGTCTGGCAGCATGGAAGGTCTTTCCATTGTCTAGTGCCTTCCCTGACTTCCTTTTACAAAATCCTGACATTTTTCATTGTAGAGATTTTTTTTATACCCTCAGTTAGGTTTATTTGTATGTTTGAGTTGTGTGTGTGTTTGTGTGTGTGTGTGTGATTCTATGCAACAATTGTGATGACATTATGAAAAACACTGCTTTGGGAGCTAGTATGAATGGGATAGTTTCTATTTTAATCTTAAATATTCCTTCCTCTCCAGTGAGAGTCTAAACTTCAAAAGCAAGAGAAATATTACATTCCTTTTGCATTTCTCCAGCCTTGGGTACCAAGTAGACAGGGAATGCCTTTTACAAGCTGGTATTAAATGTAGTGTCACTTCTGAACTGACATTTGCTGTACCTGATTGACAGCTCTTCTCTTGTTGCTGTTACAATGACTCTGATGCTTTAACTAGATGCACACAGGCCTGTAGAGGGAGCTGCGGGCCTGCTTTTCATCCCGCCTGGCTCCTGCATGGCTAGCTTAGCCCTGGAAATAATAACACGGAAGCTATGTTCATTTAAGCACTGCCTGGCCCATTGTATCTAGCCTCTTCTTGGCTAACTCTCNCCTAAGGGCTGGCCTATCAAAAGGCCAAGGCAGTTTCTTTATTAACCAATGAAAGTAACACATAGATGACCCTCCTACATCACAAGCCATTGCTCTTTGTGTGCTTACTGTGTTCATAGCATTGCCACCGTGGGCTGTGTGTGACCAGAGACGTGGAGACCCGTCCTGTGGATGGCGAATGGGGACCCTGGGGACCCTACAGCTCTTGCTCAAGGACGTGTGGAGGTGGAATTAAAAGCACAACCAGGCTCTGTGATCGCCCCGAGTATGTCTTTTTATTCACTGTAGATTAAGGTTATCTCAAGGACCCGAAAGTAAAAGTCAGTTTTGTTCACTTTCTAACACTGGAGGTCAGTCTGCAAGTTTCAGAGATTCGGAATTATTGTAGAATACATTAAACTATACTACTTTGTACCTTTGTAGATTCAGACTTAAAAAAAAAACAAAATCAAACAAAAAAAAACTAGATGAACTTTTATAATTTGCGTGGAGACAGCTGTTTTCCTCTGTACTCTTTGTTTTCAGCTTCAGTTTGATTTAAGGAGATGTGAATGGTGATTCCGTCTTCATTTTACTGTGTTTCAAATGAAAGGCCCTAGGCCCCTCTTCCTGTGTTTTGACTCTGCTGCCCAGATGGGCCACTCGGTCACTAGTTCTTCATTGTTCTGTAATCTGATGTGCCTCCTTTCCTTCCTCTACTCCTGTTCTGGATGCCTCACTGTCTCAGCCGAGGAAGTGCCCAATCATCTCTCTTCATCCAACTCAAAAGCATGCCGAGATCCCTGAGAGACTTTAAATATTTCTACCTTATATGTAATAAGTCATGGGCCAGGTGACACTCTGCTCATTCATATCAGTGAGCATTTTTAATGCACAGGAATACAACACACTCTGAATCAATCTTGCAGGTCACTGAAATTTTGGAAGAGGTAAATTATGTATCATTTTTACCCTGAGAACTTCTGGGGTTTATTTCCAAGAATAAATTGAAACAATGACAAGCATATTTATGCCCCACTTAAGTATGACAGCAATGGGTATTGTCTCCCTTGTCACCTAAGTTTCTTTGTTGTCTGTGCCTCATTAGACATCATTTTTTTAGTTTGAAAACAAAGACCCACCATTAGTCCTTGTTAATCATTTCAGAACTGAGACTCATTTCTGGTGTCCAGGTCTCAGGTCTACTTGAGAGGGGGTTGCTATTTTTATGATTCGTTTGCCAGAAAACCACTTAAAACCCTTTTGTGTATTTCTACTTCAACCTATAATGTTAAAAGAGCATCAGCGGCCTTTCTGGTCCTGGAGGCAAATGGGCGGTTGTAGAAATAGATGACCACGGTGATGTTTTACTGATGTGATTTAAAATGTAATGAATTTGACTAGGCCAAGAAACGGAGGAAGGTACTGTGTGGGCCGCAGGATGAAATTTCGATCATGTAACACTGATTCATGTCCAAAAGGCAAGCAAGACTTCCGTGAAAAGCAGTGCTCCGACTTTGATGGTAAACATGTCAACATCCACGGCCTCCCCGCTAATGTGAGGTGGCTGCCCAAGTACAGTGGGGGTAAGTAGCAGGATTGCTTCCATAGGAAACCGATTTGCCGTGTAGAAACGCGGAGCCTCATTGTTCTGCATCCGAAATGGGATTCTTCTTTCTGCAGTTGCCATAAAAGATCGCTGTAAACTCTATTGCCGGGTCGCTGGGACTACCAGCTTCTACCAGCTGAAGGACCGAGTGGCTGATGGTACACCCTGTGGGACCGAGACTAATGACATCTGTGTCCAGGGCCTTTGTAGGGTAAGTAAACTTGGTGTTTCTATTGGCAAACAATGCGTTTCTTCTACTTCTGTAACCAACGGTGTCTCTGTTCCTTCAGAGTTGTTTTTATGGACGCTATTAAAGTAGTCTTTGAGATCATGCTATTCTAGGACTGTGGTTAACTTTGTATTGTCGTGATACTCACCTGTATCCTGGTACAGGAGACCGAGGTGGGCCAGCCTGGTCTAGAAAGCTGGATCCTGCCTCAAAAATAAGACAAAAGCAGCCAAAAATGCATAAGGTGGCTGATTTTGTTTTGCCGGATGTATTTAGAGTCGACATGAAGATGGGGTCACCTTCTTTAAAAGGTAGGAGAAAATGGACTCCAGTGCCTTTACTACTTCAGATGTGACCTCCCATGGTGACGGGTAACCAGCATCTCCTCCCTTTCTCTAGTCCTGTGCTCTGATTTCTCCTGCTCAAGCAGCAGTGTTGAGCGCTTGATATGAACAGATATTAGAGATAAGATTTTAGAGATGTAAGGAAGTGAGTGCTCAGGTTGGAACTGGGACCAGGAAGATATTTGATGCATAATTTTCATCTGAACTCCTTAGAGATTCAGATATTATTTTGAAGTGGAAGAAGCGATGAGATTTGCTTTGCACTTTATGATCTTTTTTTAGAATGACCTTGGTTAGAAGATGGGAGGCAGAACCACTTAGCAGGCTTCTCAGTAAATGAAAGAGGCATGCATGGAAACATATATGTTTCAGATGGTTGGCGATCTGGAGGAGGCAGGGGGAGTCTGAGCATTCAAACAGCGAATGCTGTCCAGACAGCAAGTGCGCTGCTGTGAGGCCATTTCTTTGATTGAAGGGGCGCTTAAGATGTCTAATTCCATCTCCCTGTAGCCACACATTTGTTACCTAGGTGATAATAGTCTGCACCCAAAGGCCTTAGGAGATGTTCAGAGACACTTAGCTTACATTTTAGAAATAGATCAAATGATACAAAAAGATTACTCTGTGACCCCAAAACCATATGCCATATTTAAACAAGCAACACAGCCAAGTGAAATGAAACAAAATATGACAAAGATGATCTGAATATCTAGATGCATTTGGCATTCATAAAATACGTCAGTAAATCTTCATCATGGAAGTATTTGCCTCCTGTATCAAAAACATACATATGGCAGGGGGATGGGATGGCTCCATGGGTAGGACATTTGCTGCTAAGCCTAATAACTGGAGTTCTACTCCTGGAGTCCACATGATGGAAGGAGAGAACCCCCCCCCAGCCATGCTCTGGTATACACACCCTGTCCCACCGTCCAGCTACATAAATAAGCTAGTACTAAACCCCGTCCAGGTGGCTTGTGAACCTTTCTCTTTGGGTTACTCAGCTTAGAGATCTAGTTCATAAAGATAACGGCCATATCATGTGCAGAGGGCACCTGGGGAAAGGGACCGCACTTTTCTCTGAAATGTCCAGGACAATCCTTTAGTAGACATTATGCTGATGATTAAACTGGGGGAAATTCATTCAAATGTTCATTTGGAACATGCTTTATTTCCAGTGTTCTAAGGCCATGATATTTTTTAGAAGACATACAAACACCACTATTTTTGACTCTTCTAATGTGTTTCTTATCCTAATGAGTCTATTTGAATTATCTCTCTTTAAAGGTTTTCTTTTTTAAAAAATGTTACTTTGTGTATCAATGTTTTACCTGCTAGTATGTATGTATGTATACATACCACATGTATTAGTTCCCTGTGGAAGCCAGAAGAGGGTGTCAGATCCCCTGGAACTAGAGTTATAAGTGGTTGTGGGTGCTGGGAATCGAACCCAGGTCCTCCGGAAGAGCAGCCAGTGCTCTTGTCTAATGAGTCATCTCTCCAGCCCTAAATTATGGTTTTCAAATGATTGTGGAATATAGGAATCTTTGTCTGTCCCAATGTAGAATTCAAGTTATTACCTGAAGATATTAATTTAAAAAATTCTGTAAATCCTTTAAACACACTGCTTCCTAGACCCTATGAACAGAGTTCACATGTCACTGCCCACCTGGCTTGGTAGATGCTCAGAGAGACTCCTGTTGCAGCAAACCCCTTCTAACTGAAATCATCTTTTGAAGAGAACCTTGTATACTTTAAAGCGCTGTGCACATAAGTAGTCACTTTGATGCTATGAATCATGATGATTGTGTTTTGAAGCAAGCTGGCTGTGATCGTGTGTTAAACTCCAAGGCCAAGAGAGACAAATGTGGAGTGTGTGGTGGAGATAACTCTTCATGCCAGACTCTGGCTGGCGTCTTCAACAGTGCACATTATGGTAAGCTGTGTGGACTTGCTTCCAGTTTCTCCTTTTATCTCAGTTAGTGCCTTAGTGTACGATCTCGGTTGTACAGCAGAAAAGCTTTGTTATATTCCTGTGTAGTCTGAGTCCTCAGTCCAGAGTAATTGCCAGTGAAAGTCTCCAAATGTAAAGAATAAGTCTTGAGTTGGGTGTGTTATTTGAATTAAGAATTCACTTCCCCAAGACAAACCTGATTCTATGTTTTGTTGTCTCTGCTTTTGAAATGAGGTCCAGTGTATCCCAGACAGGTCTGGAACTTATGACCTCCCGCCCTTGACTTCTCAGGTGCTGAGACTGCAGGCATGCACCATGCCTGGCTCATGCTGTGCTAGGGCCAAGCTTAGGAGTTCTTGCATGTTAAGCCAGTTCAGTACCAACTGAGACCATCCCTAACCCTGAATCTAAGTTTTAATAAAACAATTGGGTGCATTAATGAAAATCAAACAGTAAATAAAGTAGTATTTGGCCATATTGTGTGAATAGTCTCCAAATTTTTGGAAACCTTTTCATGATGTTCCTTTAAGTTAGAATGTGTATATTTATGATTTTTCTGGGAAACTTGCTTTTAATGATTTTAGTACTTGAAAACCTTCCTTCCTCCCTCCCTCTCTTCTTCTCTCCCTCCCTTCTCCCCTCTTTCTGCAAGGAGATGCTGGTCTATGTGTTGTGTTTGTTTTTAACTACTGTATTGAAAATGTTGCCTGAAAGTAAAGGGTGAAACTTCTAACCTAAATGTTGGCTCATAATTGCCACCTCACTGATTTCCCAAGCAGCATGTGCGATATAGTTCCAATGGGAACTTGGCGATGATTTCAATGTTATTTGAAGTTGTTTTAAGGCTACCTACGACATTTTCAATTCTAAACTTCCCTTGGGAAATACTCCCCATTTTAATGTTGTTACAAGCAGACTTTAAAACTTCCCTTGTACAGTAAAAACTTAATTCCTACCATGTTATTTTTCAGCATTAAATTATGTTCATATGGTTGATCTTAAGATGCTGCTGGTAATTATTCCAATGAAAGGGTATAACTCAAGACTCAATTTTTAAATTTTTATAAATGTGAGAAGCATAGAGCATTTCATATTTTAATGTACTGGGGATGACTTGTGTGTTCCCAACATGCTCTTTTTCTCCTCGTTGCTGATGATTTCATGTGAATTACTTTCTTGGCTTCCCTTGGATAACCATGACACAGGCTTGTGATTGACCACAGTGACTAAAAAATGTTTCACAATACAAAGCCACATAAATCAAGTTAGAACTGAAAACCTAACCTGGAGAAAACTGTGTTCCTGGTTCCCGTACCCTTGGGAAGGAAGCCTTGAGCAGACCATTTGCAGGGTAGGGAAAAAATTTACCACATCTGCCCCCTGGTGGCTACCTTCATTCTGGCATCTTTTTGGTACAATGGCCTTGCTTTCATCAAGGTACTGGAGACTCAGGGAAGAAGTTGATGAGGCTGTTTTATGGTGAGAGTTGTCTGGATTAAAATTAAACTTGGAGATTATAAAGTAGAGTATACATAAAGTAGTCAAACTATCACCTTTATGCTTAAGTTGCGACACTTTAAAAAACTAAGTTAGGTTGCTCCAAAAGCCTACAGGCGTTCTGGAACCACCATCTTTATGTAATTTTGGGCCAGTATTTTCAAATTTAATGCATAAAAATTACAGCTCTTACTCATGTACTAAGCTGAGGGAATTAATTTTTCAAAACAGAGACAAGGAAAATCCTGGGATAATATCTCTAGAGCATACTATGTCCTGTGCTTTCCCTGAGGGATTTAGCTAGCTAGCTGTGTGGATATTTTTAGGAATAGTGTGAGGAAAAGTTTTGTCTTTTTATTTAATGTGTATTTTATACTGCATTTCCTCTTCAAACAGTGCCAATATTGTGGAAATTGGTCCAATAAACTATAGTCATTGCTTTCATTCTGCTTCAATAAACATTACTTTTCTTGTAACAGATATTGGTAGACTTTTAAAACTAATGTAAAATTGGGGTGTAAATATGGAGAGCATAGTTTGAGGTACAAACTAAAAGCTTAATAAAAATAAATTATCTATTACTGTTTCTCAATACAAAATTTGTTGCCACTCAGTCTTCCTAAACATCATGTCAGTGACCAATTATATTGATAACCCTAGATTTGTGAATAGCCTTTGAAATCCTGGACTCAAATGTGTGGGCTCAAAGGTAAATATTTTCTATACTCAGAATTTCAGAAGTAGTAGAAAGAATTAGGAACTGTTGGACTTTAAGAATCTTGAGGTTGGAACTGAAGAGATGGCTCAGAAACCCTTGCTACTCTTGCTGAAGACCCGAGTTCAGTTCTCAGAACCCACATCAGGTGGCTCACAACTGCCTTAGCTCCAGCTCCAGATATTTGAAACCCTCTTCTGGTCTCTGCAGACACCCCCACCCCACTCACACAGATACTAACATATACAATAATAAATATAAAATACTAAGATTCTGAATCTCGAGGTTGGTGTATTTGGGCGGTTGCCTTCATTTCAGTCTTGCATAGTGTGTTAAGTGTGGGTTCAGATGGAAAATAACAGACCATTTTATCACATTTTAAAGGCTGGAAAGTAATGAAAAGTATGGCTGTGCCATTCCAGTCTTGCAGGCACTTGGTGGTAATAGTTGGTGAAATAGAAGTCTATGTTTATAAAATTTACATGTCCGAAATTCTATTGCAGGATACAATGTTGTCGTAAAGATTCCTGCAGGGGCAACAAACATTGAGATCCTTCAGCACAGCTATTCGGGAAGACCCGAAGATGACAACTACCTTGGTAAACATGTAGTAAGCAGCAGCTGGTGTGTGGTTTGTGTGTAACTTCTCAGAGGTCTATGGTTGATGTAGCTCTTTCTACACCTTTAGACATATGTTCTTCTTAAGCTACACAAAATAAACCCTATTCGAAGGAAAAAGGAAATAATGGAAAAATTAGTTTTTGTTTTCCATTATATTATTTTAGGTAACTAAAGTTGGTATTCAGTTACAGTTGTATGCATATTCAGAGTAAAATTCTAGTCTTTCTGACGCTCACTGTAGCACTCTGACTTTCCATAAGAGTTTTTTACCACGTGGCAAAAGTACTTGAATGCAGTTTTATTTCAAGTTCTATAAATAACTAGCTTCATATTTTGAGATGTCACGGAATGCAGTCATTGTGTATTTCTTGAGTATAGATACATTTTTGTTATCTTTTAAAAAATATCTTTCAGATTTGGAGAATTCTGCTTAGATAGAAATATGTGAAATATGGAGAAAGGTATTTACAAAGATTTTTCTCCCCACAATGAGCCAATTCCTGAATTTTCTAATTCCTCAAACTGGTGATGTGCAGTTGATGGCAATTTTTCTGCTTCAAATAAATTTGATTTAAATATTGTCCCATGTAACTAATACATACAACTAGCCATATGACTTTGTTATGAACAGTTAATTTCGGAAAGAATATATGACATTATCGAGTCAAGTATACAGGGGCTAAGTCTTCAATAGGTTCAGGATTTCTTCGGTGTGAAAACTTAGACTTTTACAATAACAAGCAGCTGGACTTGTCCACACAAATGTATATGCTAAATTCCATTGAACTCTTCACTTAAGAGTGCATGATTTCATGCGGTGCCATTTTGATTGTGATGAATGCAAAACATTTCCCAAAGAGAACTGAATGCAAAGGTCTTGCTTTTCTGTCCTGCTGTATTTAATTGGTATTATTTTCCCCCTACTTAAAAGTATTGCCTTGGCTTGTAGCCAGAGATGTGTGTTGATAAATGTCGATAAATAATCAACCTGGCCATATCTTCCTGGGAATGGTTCATGGGTTCTCTCCAAGTTTACAAGCCAGAAATGTTCTAGCAAAGAAATTGCTGTGCACACAGTAACATGGAAACTTGAGTCTAACTTATAAAGAAAGGGCTGTGCACACAGTAACATGGAAACTTGAGTCTAACTTACAAGGAAGAAAATAAACAAATGAGTCACTGGAAGATTTTTTAAAAAGAATTTATTTGAGAGTTTCATGTCACCAAAAGTCCCTCAGATAGGTACGTGGACATTGTGTACATCAGAGAAAGCTCATCTCCTTACACAGAGGAGTTTCTATTTTATGGGACAAGTGTAAAGCTTGGTTTGTTCTTTTGTGTCATCTGCACAGTTGCTTCTGCTGTCAGCATCAGCAACCTGTGTGCTTTGGGTGAGGCCCGGATGCCAACTCCTTATTTTTCTTCAAGATTCATTTTCAAGTCTCATGGAAATTTTAACTCAAGTAAAAAAAACAAATCAAGAGAGACACACTTGGTTAATATAGGGTTTGTTTATTATTATAAAATACAGAGTGTTCTAGGGTTCTGAGAATTAAGCATAAACAGGCTAATCTTGTATGATTTATATACTTCTACAAATAGTTTCCCGATCTGATTGTGGCTAATTACCTGGTGTGGTAGAAAGTTTTATTAGCTCTAATGTGTAGTTGAAGAGACTGATGTAGAGGCTTGTGTGAGATCTCATGGCAATCAATGGGAGTTTCTCTACTACACTGCTTTGGATTTCTTGTAACTCCATGTATATTCATTTATATACATATACAGATATGAAACAAGACCAGGCCACTAATATATTCCGTATAATAATATATTCTAGTATAATATATAATAATATATTATCATTTGTAATAGTATGTTCTAGTTGTTTCATATCTGTATATGTTTATAGTATATAGGTGAATATATACAAATGCACGTGTATGACAGGTGTCTTAATTACTTTGTTGCTGTGATAAAAATACCTGGACAGAAGAAACAAAAGAGAAGCATGTTAGTTTGGGTTTACATTTCAAGGGTATCTTCCATCGTGGAGAGAAGGTCCTGGCAACAGAGCTCAAGGCAGCTGGTGACCTTCCAGCCACAGTCGGGGGCAGAGAATGATGGCTGCTTGTGCTCAGAGCTAGCATTCTCCTTCTTGTGCAGATCGGATCAGAGTTCAGGGAATGGCGCTGCTCCAGTGTCAGGGAATTCTAACCTCAGTAAGCCTAATCAAGATGACCTTTCACAGACCTGCTAGTGGCTCACCTAATCCAGATGACTCCTCTCGGAAAGCTGGCCTTCTAGGTGATTCTAGATCTAGGTGACCAAGTTGATAGTAGTAACCATCACTGGGCTTGTGTCAATTCTAATAGGAAAGAGAATGGAAAGGGGTGTGAACCTAAAGGAAGGGAGGGATGTTATTTTGAAAACAGTCACATGTATCAGTGGTGATGGAGAGCCTCTTTGTGAACAACTGTGGGCATTTCTGTGAGGGATGGTGAACATCACTAGTGTTTTAAGATACTGTTCTGATCTCAACTTAGTGGTCACACAGATGGCCCTGGCTAAATGGACCACAAAACCAACCCAAAAGTCATGAACCAGGCCAAAGGACTAGTATAGAGGAGTGAGGGGGTAGGGTTGGGAGGGTAGAGGCAGGGCGAGAAGACAGCATGCATCGTGTTCACCTACCAAAGTGCCAAAGGGCTTACTTACTTAATTTAGAAATTTGGCCTTGAACGTTTAAGGCTTTGCACATTTGTTCCCAATCAAGCATAAATGGCATGCAGATGGGCTGTCCTATGTTCTGTAAGGACTGATTTGTGGGAGCTCTGGTTCCTCCCGCTTCTCCTGTCCTCTGTCCTTCCTGTTTCGTGCCTCTGAGGAGGTTCTAGAATACAACAGGGTAGGGCGAATCTGTCTTAATATATTTGGTTGCTTTGTTGAAGTTTTCTTATTCGCAGGTTAGCGACCACGGTGCAGTAAAGTAGTTTATTTCCTTAGCGTTGATTAATATTTACTTTCTTTAGATTCAGGTAAAGAAGTTGAATTTAAAAGTGAGGAACGTTAACTCCATCCTGTTTGCCGGATCTACCATTTCATGAGCTGCATTATATTGTTTTACAGCGTTATCTGACATGCACGGGAACTTTTTTCTGAATGGAAATTTTGTTGTAAGTATGGCAAAGAAAGAAATCAACATCCAGGGAGCTATTTTTGAATACAGTGGATCAAACAACTCGATTGAAAGAATTAATAGCACTGACCGGCTGGAAGCGGAGCTCATTCTGCAGGTAATGGCCTGTAGGCAGTGGCAAGACTTGGTTGTGGTCTTATTAGAATACTAGTTAAGTGCTTAACATAGTTAGCTGTAAAAGCAATGTCTTAAGAGTATGTCTTTTATAAATTAATTGTCTGTTCCTCTGTATTTTATTGAGGTGCTATGTGTAGGTAACTTATACAACCCTGATGTGCGCTATTCCTTCAACATCCCCATTGAGGAGAGGAGTGATCTGTTCTCCTGGGATCCATATGGGCCGTGGCAAGACTGTCCCAAAATGTGCCAAGGTACCCTGGCCTTAAATAAGAGACCCAAGTTGATGCGTGCTGGTATTGTTTGGTTCCTCTTAAGTCTGGCTGGCTAATGAGTCCTTCCATAGATGGAGTGTACAGGCCTGCGTAGTGCCCTGTGTGTCCCCCTCCGTCTTGGTCTCTCTTCACTCCCCACCAATGCTGCCATCTTCACCGCTCTTCACCGTCTGTCTTCTCCTCTCCCTTTCGCTTTCCAGGGTAGTACCAACCCCCTGCCCCAGTCGCTCCCCTTCACAGTTTGTTTTTAAGACGCCATTTGTCTCTTACTGTTGTAATGTCAAACATTCATTTTATTTCCCTTGCTTGGACATGAGAAGTACATTTGTACCATGGCGTGCAAAACCGAAAGGATCAGAGAGGAAAAGAGCAAAGGAAGAGGAGAGATGGCAGAGAGGAGGATGGAAACAGTGGAGTCATATGTGTAGTCTGTAATCGTGGGTGGTTTGTGATATAACGCTATGTTCAGTTGCAGGCATTATTTATTGAAGGACTGTTTTGGCTCAGGTCATTATTTATTTATTTGTTTGTTTGTTTTTGAGTTTTGGAGACAGGGTTTCTCTGTGCTTTGGAGTCTGTCCTTGAACTAGCTCTTGTAGACCAGGCTTGTCTTGAACTCACAGAGATCCGCCTGCTTCTGCCTCCTGAGTGCTAGGATTAAAGGTGTGCGCCACCACCGCCCAGCTGGCTCGGGTTATTATTAAGAGCGAAATTTTGTACTCCTATATAGCCCCTGCATAAGTATCTTCATGTAAATGCAGTGCCATGGCTATTCAAGGAGATTCCTCGGATAAGGTGGTAGGAGTTTTAATGTGGACACCGAGGTGTAAAGTTTATATAGAATGGAATATGAAGGGTTGCAGTGGATTAGACAGAGGAGGCTTAGAACAGTATGTGGATGAGAAAAGATGGGTGGCCAGAGGCAGTGGCCCTGGGTGATGAGAATCATCCTCTCATCTCACCTGACAGATGTCAAAGGAGCAGTGGTGCTCACCCGGAAAAGGCATTGCCTCCCTCTCTTGGCAGTGGGCTGCTCAAGATGACTGCAGGAAATGGTGTCCTGTCACTGTGTGGGTTGGCGTCTTGGGACAGACACAGTAATAGGAAACGCCAGATCAACTGGGGTCAATGCTAGAGTAGAGAGAATGCAAAACTGTGTGTCTTAGGGTTTCTCTTCTGTGGTAACACATCACAGTAACTTGGGGAGGAAAGGCACCACCTACAATGGGCCTCCCATTCGATCAGTGATCAAGTGCATGTCCCACAGTCTTGCTATAAGCCAGTCTTAGGAGGCATTTTCTCAGGTGAGGTTCCCTCTCTCAGATGACTCTAGCTTGTGTCGAGTTGACAGAAATCTAACCAGGGCACTGGGGAAGTTCAAGGAGTCATTTTGACAAAGAGGCCTTGGATGAACTTTGCAGAAGACAAGTGGAGTTTGAAAATGTGGGGCCAGCCATCCTGCACTGAATGTGTAAACAGGTGTAGGCTGCAGACGTGGTTTCAAACCAAGCAGCAGGTGAATGGAAAGATTCTAGAATGCAGTAGATACCCCATGAAAAGAAGAGCTCTGAGAGGTTCTAAGCACAAAGATTTGAACTATTCTTTTTTTAAAAAATACTATGATTCGATTCTCTGCTTTTTGTACCCTGTGGCTTGGTGGCTTGTTTTTCTGCATTCTGAAAATAATTATTGCTCAAGATTTTAGAACAGCTGTGCACTTTTTTTAGAATTTTCTTAGTTTTTGTCCTTTATTTTTGCATTATTATTCTCTGATGTTGTGCTCACGAATTTGTGGGTTTTTTTTTACGTTCATTTTGTGAATGCCCCTGTTAAGTACCACTTCAATCTTATCCTGGGAATTTTCTTGAGTTTTTCTTTAATTTCGTGAATCCTCTTTTATACTTACCTCCATAATTATGGGAAATAGACCTCAGTATGTTATGGAGAAGAAAAGGTCATTTGGGGGGACTTACCATCTTTGAAATATCACCATTCAGTTCTCACACTCGCCCAGTTCTTTGACTGGTGTGAATTCCAGATAGGTAACTTCTCTTTAGATATGCGCGAAGGCCTTGCCCTTTGGTCTTCTCTTCCGCTTGCCTTGCACTTCCCTGTGCTCGCATGGGGCATTTTCCACTCTTGAAGCTTTATGACTTATTTCCTCGGTTCTAATGATGTAAGAGAACAGGAGGCACTGCTTTGCACTGCTGTGTGGCTTGCTTCTAGAAACCCAACCCGGGAAACCGGGAAACAAAGGCAGGACAGACATAGACACACGTACTGAGAAGCTGGGATTGGGTGGAACCGTGCTGTGTCCGGTGGGGCAGCACCAACTAGGAAGCTCAGAATATTTAACTATGCTGCATGAGGAGAAGGGGTCAACAGTCTCCAGGGGATGCGTCTGTAGAGGAGCAGTCTCTCGCTGTAACTATCTAGGCGAAGGAAACTTCAGTCTGCACTTAGTCTACACTCTGTCAACATCTGCGCATGGACCAGAGGAAGGCATTGCCAGTTTCCGGGGACCTAAGGCATTGGTCCTTGACAACATTACACATCCACTAGGACTTCCTCAGCTGCCTGCATGGGTTCCTTGATGTGGTGTTCTTTCTTGTCATTTTCCTGGGAATTATGTCAGTCTTTTTTGAAATAGATTCTTGAAATTTTTTGATGATTTTCTCAGCAGCTTTTTTGCCTAACATTTGTATTGCTTGAAAGCAAAACCTCTTAAATTAGAACCTTATAGTGTCTTTTCTTTTGGCCTCCTTGTTTGGTAGCTCTAGGCATGTTTGTTTCCTTGATTCTCTTGTGTTTTGAGCATTCCTGAACTCTCTGTTAATGCTTTTTAATATTTAAGAGCTAAAATCACTTCCCCACGAATCTGGGAGAAGACCCTAAAGTCAGCTGATCATTCTTTCTTAGAGAACAGTCCACCGAGAGAGACAGTTTCCTGCCTTCCATGGTCATGGTCATGTGAGGGGAAGATGGAATTGTCTTGGATCCAGGGGTAACGGAGAGTTCAGAGAGCTGGGAGGTCACCCCATATGAGAGTGTCTTCCTTCATCAACCCGTTTCTGTCAAGGGTGACCTAGCTTTTCTGTGCTGTGTCTTCGGGTTCCTCTTCTCTAGCACTGTGCTGTCCACTATGGCAGCCACCAGCCCTGTATGATCAGTCTGTTTCAGTGTCCTCCATGTGTGAACTGCCCACTGGATCTTGAAGATTAAAAAGTAAAGAAAACATTAAAATATATTTTTAATAATTTGTATATTAGTATGTTCAAATAATCATTACACTTAGATTTAAATGTAAGCATCATTAAAATTAATTTTGCTGGTATTTTGTCTTACTATAGTTAGAGGAAGTACAAAATGACATTTGTGACTCACAGGCTCCACTGGCGGCTAGGGAAGGAGTGCTTTAACTGTCGTTCCAATGTGACTTTTAATTCATCCTTCGTTTTCCATACCCACCCCGCATACATTCACAAGGCTGACTTCTTCCTCCTAGACTCCAATAATGGCTTTTTATCATTCACTTTTCGTCTTCACAATTTCCTCTTCCCTTCTGTTTCCTTTCTCTTCTTTTGCTCCTTTACATATATGCTTCTACAAAACCATTTTTATTTATTTAAAAAAAAAGGGCTTAGAAGAGATTTGAGATAAACACATGTTCATGTTTAGTTAACTTGGAGTTCAAAGTTGAGCATTCACAAAGCAGAAATTTGATCATGTCACAGACTACTTCGACCCTGAAGAGGATGCGGATTCACGGTGCCCTGACTCTGGGCACCAGTTGCTTTGGCTGTGGCTGTGCTGTAGACAAACAGCTGCCCTATCTGCATGGGGAAAGCTGAGGATGCTGTTGACCAGTCTAAACTTTGGGCTTCATTGCCATGTCCTGCTCTATGTAGCTAAGATCTTCATCCACGCCATGGAAACAACACTAGACCTTACTTTTGGAGTAGCTTTAGTCCCAGCAAACAGTGAATGTACAGAAAGAACCGGATATCCCTGTCTCTTCACCCTACCCCTCCCTCTTCCTCCCTGCTGCTCTGCTATGAGTGTTTGTGGCTTTCGACATGTGTGTGTATAGCTAGCTGGCTAGTTCTGATCCTTTATGACCAGCTGATGCCTGCAGTGTGCACGAGAGCTCGTTCTTCTTGCTGTGAATTCTGTGAATGTTGGCAAATAAACGGTGATGTGATTCCACATTCCACTGTCATACAGAGGGAATCCATAGCCCTTACCCATCCCCAGGCCTCACCTCTCCTGTCCCGCAAAGCCTGTGGAACTACTAACCTTTGGGTTGCTTGTAATCAGCTTTTTCATTCCTGAGTCTGGTCTGAAAGGTTGGCCCCACATGGGCAGTGCTTTTCTGGAGGACAGGGAAAGAACAAGGGCTGGTTGGAACTGTCACAGGCCGTCTCCCCTCCAGTCAGTTCACATAAGTGTCACGTTACCAGGTTGTCATAACACTGTAGGAGTACATGTGGGGAAGTAATCCATGGGGGCAAGGATCTAGTAATAACACATCATCCATGCTGGCCCCAGCTCTGCCTTCCAATCCCTGCTGTTGCAGTTGCCCCCTCATCTGGTCCATCTTCCTTTGGCCTACTTACTGGGCAAAGTCCTCCTCAGCCATCGAGGATTCAGCTTATAAAAAGGAGCTCCTTACAAGACTGATGTACTAGTGACCTGGGAATAACATTAAACATTTCTGCTTTCCTACTTGAATCATGTAGGCTCATTTTTATAATTATGGAACACCTATTTGTATAGATTTCTCTTTAATTTTTAATTTTCATTTCACTCTGGCTAAGGTCTTCATAGGAGAAAAATTGTCTGCATACGTAAGAGTGACCGTGCAGTCATGTCCGATCAGAGTTGTGGCCACTTACCGCTGCCCTTGCTTGTGACGGAAAAGTGCAACACAGACTGTGAACTCAGGTAAAGAGAACTGGTGTGTAATGAAGATGGACTCATCATTAGATAAGGTGTGCAACACAGTGCCTCCCACGGAGCCAGTGGTCACTAACATCTGTCCTCTGCCTTGTTGTTTAGAATATGTCAGGCTCACTAAATCTTTTTCTTGCTGAGTAATTCATGTGACTTTTGAATTAATAGTATTAGAGAACTACCCATGTGTAGGCCTCAAATTTTGTGTACAATAGGGATAATTTAGTCTGTAGGTAAATTCAGAAAAATCCTAATCTGGAAGTCCGTGGTTTGAAGATTTGAAATATTAGGTCCATGTAGCATGATTTTGTAATACCCACTGAAATTAGGACCCAATAAGTAATATTTGAGAATGAAAAAGCATAGGTTGAGTTCCCTGGTACATTGGAATTGAACTAATATATTAATATTCCTAAGAGAAGTGTAAGCAAGTTGGTACTTCTACCCCAAATTCTAAATTTCTTAAGGGTTTGTGTGTGAGGGTGTAGGCATGTGTGGGTAACAGGTTAACAAACTAATATAAGCTAAAAACAATGATTCAAAACCCCCATATTACTATTAAATTTACACTGTGGTGGTGATGTTTAGTATTCAGAGATAACCAAATCTTTTCTTCACACGTGAAGCTTGGGAATTTGAATGTACTGTTGTGTCATGTGAAGGCACGTAAAAAAGCTCAGTGGGATGGCTAGTAAAGTTGCACGGAGCACAGGGGGGTCCTTTTGAGAAAGGAGGTCTCTACCTCATGCTTCATTAGACTGGGGTATGCATATTCCATGATAAACGCTAGACTACCATTGGGATAATTTGGCCAGAGTTACTATTTTTGCTTCATGAACAATGTTTGTTCACAAATATTTCTAAATAGAGAGTACAGGAATTAACCAGAGGTTGTGCTATATGTTGCAAGAAAACTATTTTGCCAGCTTTCAGAGCCTGTATCTAAATTGCTGTGGTAAGATTCCCAGCCTCCAACCCCCATTCATATAACAAGATTTGGCCTGGGGTTTGCACTGGGAGTCAGTGTATCCCATGGAGTCTTAAGTTGACTGTGAGTGCCAGTCTTGATCAAAGCCAGATGCTCTCAAGGAAACTTGCAGTTCTAGGACACACTTCCAAAGTTGCTACCACGTGTTAAAGTGACACCCAACACATAGTGTTTATATATACAATACACACACACACATATATACATATTATATATAGTACATATATAGTTTTAGAGCAACTAAGATTTCATTTGAAAGATGGTAAGATCTCTTTCTCTCTCTCTCCCCCCAACCCCATGTTTAAACCATTGGAACCCAATCTCTGAACCTCATTTTCCAATATAAGAACTTTTCCTTCCTTTTTATTTTTATAAAACACATTTTAATTCATTGGACATGGTATTCTTATTTTTCTATTTGTATTTTTCAGAAAGCTGCTTATGAACCCTACACTGAGTTTTGTCATCTTCCCATGCACTCTGTTTATCAGTATAGAGAGGAGAGCATTTCATAAGCTGGCTACATCTGAAAAGACACCTTGAGGTCAACATTCCTGGGCTGAGCCAATACTGACTGAGTCCTGGAAAGACAGCAGACTACACAGAACCCCACTGCCGACGCCCCACCCTTAAGGCTGAGCCACCCTCCTAGAATAACACAGATCACTACAGATCCACAAACACACACTCTGACACACCTTTTATATCATACAAATTAAGACTAGACAGCATCTTCATTGACCCAGCAGCTACCAGGTCCTAGGGAACGCCACTGAATCACACTTTGTAACAACAGACTGGGGTCACAGCAAGCAAGCAAATGAACAAACAAAAAAAAAACCTTTCGAGAGACTGTCTCACTATGTAGCTCAGGCTATCCCTGAATTTACAGACTTCCTGCTTGGCCTCCCAGGTGCAAAGTGTTATGAAAATGATTAGAAACCAAGGTAACTACTTGTAGTACTCAAACTATTTGATAACTCAGCATGGTCATATGGTTCAATATGGTTTTATTTAAAAATTTGCAAAGCTGAAGGAGAGATCTGAGTTTTTGTTAAAAGAAAGCAGTTTTCACAGTTTATATTCACTTTTGTTGAATAATAACAGGAAAGGAAGTTTCTGTTCAAGATCATCCTCACTTCAGCATGCTAAGCCAGGCTCCTGGCATCCTGTGGTAAAGTCACTCACCTCCTAGTCAGGTTCATAGCCAGCCCTCTGGCAGCAGGAGGCCAGCTCTCCTGCAGAGAACACAACAAAAGGCCCAATACAAGAACTTTTCATCCCTAATTCAATGATTTATCAAATAATTTCTAGTGGATTATCCATAAGCTCTTAAAAGTTCTAAAAATTGAGTTATGCCCAAGCCCCTGAATCTGTTTTAAATCAGTATCCATAAGCCCCTGCTCCTAAATGTAGCAACATCTTCTCTAGGTGGCACATCACTGGCAAAAGCGAATGCTCATCCCAGTGTGGCCAAGGCTACAGGACCCTAGACGTTCACTGCATGAAGTATTCCATTCATCGAGGACAGACTGTTCCAGTAGAAGACCGCTACTGTGGTGACCAGCTCAAACCCCCGACCCGAGAGCCGTGCCATGGCAGCTGTGTTTTAGCGAGGTGGCATTATTCAGAATGGTCCCAGGTAAAATAAAAAATGCCTCTCTTTTTACCAGTTAAATGTTTCTATTCCTCTAAAAGTGTATCTTGGTTAAAATTTTGATTTTTTTTTCTGTTTCTGAACGCCAATGATTTTGTTTTGTTTTTAATTAGTGTTCTCGGAGTTGTGGAGGCGGGGAGAAGACTCGAGAGTCCTACTGTGTAAATGGCTTTGGCCACCGCCTTGATGACCAGCAGTGCCAAGTGCTTCCGCGGGTGATGCTTGGGAATTGCAATGAGTTTCCTTGTCCCAGCTGGGTTACTAGTGAGTGGAGTGAGGTAACACTGAACACGTGGCTTAGAAAAACTGCTGTAATGTCTTGCTAGGGAAACTCACAGTCCAAGACTGTAAAATTCAAATGTATTTATCATAAAAGCAGTTAAAAAAAAGTAAAACTACCTAGTTCTTCTACTATTTGTAATTATCAGGCCAGCAGTGACATTTACTGAGATTTAGTCTCTAACCAACTTCATAAAAAGCAGTACTGTCAAAGCTTTGTGGGGCATACTTCTTCAAAGGTTAGCTTTGGATCTCTGTTGCTAGAACAAATGGATATTTTAATGGGACCTTGATGCATTTCTCTATTATTCTTTATCAGTAAAAACTTGGGAGTCAAGTATTCGGGTAGGAACCTGAATGATCAGAGAATCGGTGGAAAAGCAACCAGTGACCTCCATCCAAAAGTGCTGAGGCCCTCTCTATGACCCACCTTACTATTCCCTATCTGTCCTGTTTTCCGAAATCTCTATGGTTAATTTTGATTAGCTAGTGGCTAGCTCTGCCCTCTGAGTCAAAGCAAGCTTTATGGTTGTAACATGATCAAAACATCACCCAGCAGGGCCTAAGTGGCAGATGTGGGGGCCGCTGGTTTGTCCAGTGAATGGATCTTGAGGACTAGGGGCAAACATTCCAGATCTTTCTGTCACTTTGTGATGCAGCTGTTTTAACTTCCCAGTGTCCTGCCACGTGTGGAAAGGGAATGCAGCAGCGGCAGGTTTGGTGTCAGCTGAGTGAAGATCCCCTGAGCGATGGCTTCTGTAATGCCAGTACCAAGCCCGAGTCCCTGAGACCCTGTGAGCTCCAGGCGTGCACTTCTTGGCATGTAGGCCCCTGGGGTCCTGTGAGTATATGACAGGGCCTTCTCTGCTTTTGCTCATCTGTATAGGGAATGACAGAAAGGTTGTGTAATAATCCACTCTCTCTTCAGGAGATTCTTTAAAATGTGGGTTGACATCTGAGGAGCTGAAATGATGGCTCAAGGGGTAAAATCCCTTGTTGACAAAGCCTGATATTTTGAGTTTGATCCCTGGAATTCTCATAAAGGTGGAAAGGGAAAATGGGATGTCTGATGTCCATACATGTGTAATGCCATGTGTTTGTGTATGCACATACACACAAACATGTAAAGTAATAATTGAAAAGAGCTTTCTGAAATGCAGTCCGGTATCAGTAGAATTTTGACATTGCTGCTAGTTTTGCCTTGCTTAATATTTCAGCTTTGTTTTTGAATGTAATTTAACCCAAAATGCTGAAAACATTTGCTTTTAGCAACTTCAAGAGTGTATAAATATGTCCAGTATCTGTGCTAACATTGCTATTCCTGGGTTTGTGAGTCTTACTGGGAGGCCCTGGGGTGAACGATGGTTAGGGCAAGTGAAGTTGGGGAGTTCGGTCCCAAGAAGGCTGCCAAGGCTGATGGAAGGCTCCCCTTATAGATAAGAACTTCACTTAACATATTATATGACATCAGGCAGGGTTTTGTTACCAAAGTCGTGTTGTCTCCACAAACAGCATAGCAGTTCTCTTTTAACATTTTATGGCGGCAACTTTAAAAATACAGTAATTGTAGTGCATTTTGTTAAGTGCTGTGTTTAGGTAATACCTGGACAATGGATTTGAATAAATAGGCATGTCAATTCGATTTACTAATTATAGGTCTCAAATCTGATACCAAGTGTTAGTCTGAACAGCTACTGAAAGTAGATGTTTTATATATATATATATATATCTTTTATGTTCACTAAGAAAGTAGGTGTTTCTGTAACTCTTGGAAACTGTCTTTGGCACCTGTGGTCTCCTTTCAGTGCACAGCCTCCTGTGGACACGGGTACCAAATGCGTGCTGTCAAGTGTATCAGCGAGCTTTTTGGCACCATGCTAGATGACAGAGAATGCCAGGAAGCCAGCCGGCCCAGCGACAGACAGGTAAAGGCGGTCTCTTCGAGGATCAGGAGCAGAAATACCTACGAAATGGAAGAGTTGTCGATTTATATATTATATATCCTTGTCTTTTACACCTGAAATACTTTCTGCATACAGAACGTGTCCTTCTCGGGTTTGGCATACTCTGCTCCACTCTGTCTGCTTTAACTTCTCGTTACCCCTCTTCCATGGTGTCTGTGCAAATCCCATGAACTTGAAAAAGTGTTCTTTTCATTGTACAGCCATACCCTCCTTCAGAACGGTCCATGTTACGACTGTTTTGAAGGTCTTTGTTTCTTCAATGCTTAGGTAGGATGGCGACAGAAGCATTGGGATGCAGCCTTCCTACCCAGTTCTAGCACTTCCTACCTGGCACTCCTCTTGCCAGCAGTGTGTGTCTCAGACAGTGAGAACCTAGGTCATCCATTTACATTTCAGCATGCAGAACTGTTGGATTCTGAAACCAACAGTACAGAATTTCATATAAGCCAGATTAACAAGATAAATGGCATTCAATAAGGTCTGTTTTTCCATAACAGGAATGCATAGTTGCACCTTGCTTGGTTGTTCCAAAAGTTGGGGCATCCTCCTTACCGGCCATTCCCCTGGGAAAGGCAGCACAGTGGCGTCATGGATCTTGGACCCCAGTAAGTGACCCCGCATTTCTGCTGTGGAGGCTTCACCCATGTAAAAGCAGTTGCTCAGTTTTGTCAGCATTAATGTGTGCATTCATTCTTGGGTATTTGATGGGATGGAAGATTTACAGGGCTTAGATTTAGGTCGTGGAATGATAAAATCATGGCTGTCCTTTTAGCGAGCCTGTGTCTCTGTGCAGGGAAGTAACCCTTCAGGTTGAGTTTTCTAGTCTGTAAAATGAAGATAAGACCTATGTCCAGACAGCTGTGAGCAGCGGCTGTGTTATAGGCGGTTATCAGCTTCCGTCTCAACTGCAGACATTTTCATGCTGCTTTGTTTTTTTACCTGAAAGATGTAATGGATTAGTCATTTCAGCTTGCTTTAATCCCAGGTTTTAAATTACGGGATAAGTTGCCTTCTATTACAGAGACTTTTGTTATTTTTTGATAATATCTAATGATGATTTTACATAAAATGTTTCCAGCACCTTTAACTTTGACATGTGATTAAATGTTGCTTTAAGTATTATGGTCATTCAAATTATTAGATCTGACTTGTAAAACTTATTATCTAAAGTGGAGAATATTACTGCCTTATGTGTATCTGGTGCAGAAATTATTCCAGGAGATATTACTCCTCTTCTATGCTCTCGCTGGAAGCTTGGTATTGTGGTAACAAGAGTGGGGGTGTTACTAAGCCCATCCCACTATCACTTGGCTTTTTAAAGTGCTCTGTGTCCTGCGGAAGGGGCAGTCAGGCCCGTTATGTGAGCTGCCGCGATGCCCAAGATGGAATGGCTGATGAGTCGCATTGTGCCCACTTGCCCCGGCCAGCTGAAGTGACCCTCTGCTTCAGCCCTTGTGGAGAATGGCGAGCAGGGAACTGGTCACCGGTAAGCATGCGTGTGAGAAAGCAGGCGCTGAATATTTAAATATAATGTTGGATATTAATGCGGGTTATTACATTGTAATGCTGCCTGGCTTTCTAATCAGTGCTCAGCTTCCTGCGGACATGGGAAAACCACTCGACGCATTTTCTGCATGAACTACCACCAGCCGGTTGATGAGAGTTTCTGTGACCCCGAAGTTCGTCCTGTGATTGAACAAGAATGTAGCCTGGCAGCCTGCCCACCCCCGTACAGCCACTTCCCCAGCTCCTCCGAGCAGCCAAGCCAGTTTCCAGGCAGAAATAGCCCATTAATTCATAAACCAGAAGAGAATCAAAACCAGGGGGTCCACCTGTCAATCAGAGGAAACCAGTGGAGAACGGGCCCTTGGGGAGCAGTAAGCTGTCTTTATTGAGTTATACTAATTTTGTAACTGAATCCTATTGCAGTCCTTTCCCAGATATGTGTGTAATGACATCAAATGTTTTTTAATGTGAATGTTATCTGAAGATCAATAGCTCAGTTCTTCAAAGGCCGAAAGCGTTTTGATGCAGATTACAAGCCCCCGGGGTAATCACTAACCACACTGATTACTGAGGAACCCACTTGAAAGCCACTTGATTAGAGTCTATATCATACAAAAGGGTAAAGCCTGTAATAGGTAAGACTGAATGTTTGGGAGAAACAGAGCCTTGCTGAGGGGGGCAGTCAGGAGGCTAGTGTGGGTCCTGAGAGTGTGGGGTGCTCCTTTCAGAAGAGACTGAGGGGTAGACAGTGGGGTGAAAGGCCAGTGACAACTCGGTGTCTATTCTAAAATGCCTTCCCAGTGAGACCGTAAAATGTCAGTTTCTTTTTACTTAGCATCTATTTGGAGAGTGAAGGATCATTTTTTAATGCAAATTTGAAAGACCTTTTCATCAACGATTTTTATTTATCTTTTTTTAAGACAGGGTCTCACTCTGTAGACCAGGATGGCCTGGAACTCACAGAGATCGGCCTGCCTCTGCCTCTGCCTGAGTACTGGGATTAAACTCATGTGCTACTATGCCAAGCTTTCATCAAAAAAAAATTCTAATGAAGCCCTTTGTAAAAAGTTGAGTGTTTTTGACAGATTTTCTTGATTGAAATTGTGGCTCCATGTGGGCGATTTGACCTCTGATCTTGCTTTGTGTCGAGCACCTTCCTCGCTGGGTGGAGTGAGTATGCCCTGTGTATTTCTGTTCTGTCCTCATTAGTGCTCCCGAAGCTGTGCTGGAGGTCTTCAGCGCCGGGCTGTGGTCTGCCAGGATGAAGATGGGCATAGTGCTTCTTACTGTGATGTGGCCTCTAAGCCCCCAGAGTCAAATCACTGTGGCTCCGGACCCTGTCCACAATGGAATTTTGGGGACTGGGGAGAAGTAAGTCATGCTGTCCCCTATGTCATCTCCGAATGACAAAAGTAACATGCTTCCTGCTGTGGGATCATTTAATCTCACTATTTTGTGTGGAAACAGCTTTTTAAAAGTTCTTTTTCAAGAAGCACTCTGGTGTTTCCAGAGAACATTCCCGAAAGAGTGTGCACTGTGTTATTCAACAAAACCAGATGTGCAGGCCAATATGTGTGTGTGCTGCCACTGTCTTTCAAAAAATGAATATACAGTCATTTTAAACTCGTCAAGAAGTTAGATTGATATAGGAACAGGAAACCAAGTTGGTATTTTTGCCATTCTTTATTCTGTTGCATGCCATTCCACTAAAATCAGGAACAAGACAAGGCTGTCCACTCTCGCCACATCTCTTCAACATAGTTCTTGAAGTTCTAGCAATAGCAATAAGACAACATAAGGAGATCAAGGGGGTTCGAATCGGAAAGGAAGAAGTCAAACTTTTGTTATTTGCAGATGATATGATAG
>LOEQ01001282.1:176479-193466 GCA_001685075.1 Bramus lutescens
ATCAGTAGCCCTCCTATACACAAAGGATAGAGAAGCAGAGAGGGAATTCAGAGGCTAATTTCCTTTAAACCAAATAGTTGTGAATTATTAAGCATTTTTTTAATGCCCAAGCACTCTTAGGCACCATAAACGTGAAGGAAATTGAAAGGTTAACTTTGACTATTAACAGCCTCCCCACCCCCATGTTTTAGATGTAAAGAGAAGGAAAAGGGTTGTTTAATGCTTTTGTGTAGGGAGATTTTTCTGTCCTGCCAGCCAGGTCCCAAATAACTATACAGAGACTTCTTATGAATTATGAAATCTTGACTGATAGCTTAGGCTTGTTTCTAACTAGCTCTTATAACAACCCATTTCTATTAATGTGCTTTCTGACTCTTGGCTTTATTACCTTTAGTCCATGCTGCTTTCCTGCTTCCTCTGTACATGGCTGGTGACTCCAACTTCTTCCTCCCAGCATTCTCTCTGCCCCCCAAATCTTACCCATTTAGCCTTTTATTAAACCAGTCACAGTGACATATCTTCACACAGTGTAAAGGAATATTCCACAACACTTTTGGAATTAGTTTTCTTTTCTTTTTTAGAATGACTTTTAGCACATAAATTTTCTTCATAAGGAATTTGAAAAATCATTCTTTAAAGGGATTCTTTAGCTGGCAACTAAAATGTATCAAGTTCCTTTAAAAATATACTTTAAGCTCTAGCATTGCAGATAATATTTAAATGTTGGATGAATAAATATAACCTTTAGTTGCCAGAGTGCTCACCCAGTGTGCACGAAACCGTGAATGTGATCCTCGGAACCACATAAGCTTAGTGTGCTGTACAGCTGCAAGTGGGGGCAGGAGGGTCAGGAATTCAAGGTCACCCTACTTAGTCACAGAGGGAATCCCAGGTCAGCTTGGATTACAGGAGACTTTGTCTCAGAAGAAGATGATGGAAGAGATAGAATATTCTCTTTGATGTTAATTGGGAATAAACTTTCCTATTCTTATTTTCAGTGCACACAAACATGTGGAGGAGGAATAAAATCAAGATTTGTGATATGCCAGTTTCCCAATGGCCAAGTGGCACAGGAACAGAACTGTGAACTGCCCAAGCCACCGAGCATGATGCAATGTCATGTACACGCCTGCCCTGATGGTGTGTCCTGGTATCGGGGACCATGGAAATCGGTACGATAGTAATTTTAGTCTTATTATCGTTTTCCTTTTATGTGAATTTCCTCTTTGTAAGTGGGAAAATTCACATGCTGTCTCCTATCTGATTACTGCTTGTAACAGTGGGCCATCGACTGTCCTGGCATGTATATTAAAGTCAACAATTTGAGTAGGAATTCATTCAAGTACTGTAATTACATACGTGTATGTAATGGTTTTATATGTATTTACTTTATATGTGAATTTTGAACTAATTGGAATGCTTTCCTTCATTGCATCTCTGGCCTCCCCTCTGATTAATTGGACTTGTGCATAATGTTAACCCTTTACTTGTAATAATGGCAGATTAAGGCTGTGTCTTGTTTGAGTTTATGACTGTATGTGTGGCTTTTGTCTGTCACTATCCAATTATTGATCCCAAGCCAAATAACATTTTAAAATGTGTTTCCTTGCTGTTAAATTGATTGGTTTAGAAATGTGAACATAGTAAAGACAAAGGCATTTGCTTACATAAATTAAATTGTTCATGGTTTGTTAGATACATCATAGAGAAGTATGACTCATGTAGTAATTTATTATGAATATTCATTTTTCCACTGTGTGGACTAATTATGGTTTAGGAATATTTTAATTTTCCAATTTTTTGAGTCATAGACAGAACTCAAAGATAGTGCTAATTAATGGTTTCTTTCCTCTAATGTTTTTCAAATATGTGATTGAAGTATAATTAATGCACAAATATACTAAAATTAGCATTTTTTCACTTTTTTAGATCATGAGTAAACAAATATTATCTTTCAGATACAAAGATGATTTGAGACAGTAATCTATTTATAACTAAACTCACAAACTGAGCCATTTTGTTCAAATTAAAGGGAAATCTAGCCACTGAAGGAAGGCCTTGTAGTGGCTTTCTTTTTGAGCCCAGTGGTGCTGTTTTCCCACGGAGCATGACTTTGGTGCACAAGTTTTAAACTTTTTCCTGTGTCTCTGCCTTGTGATGGGCCCTGAAATACCTAACTGTAATAATTTTGAGGTTGTTTTTCCATCAGGGGTCAGTGCACTGCCTGTTTGGGTATATTTTCTTGGTGCTCAGTTACATGTTTTTTTTTCCCTAGCTGTCACAGTGGCAGAATGGTTTGTATGGACCACAGTGCCTGAAGTATTTACTATCAGGCCATTTCTCAGAAAACTTTGCTGGTACCTGCTCTGTTTAATGAACACAGAACAATGTGTCTAAAGGTTAGGGCGGAAATTTACTTCAAGATACAGAATATTAGAACTACAGTGTTCAGTTGGCGTCAGTGTTAGTGAGGAGGTCCATATAACCTTCCATTTGATACCTCTTGAAAATGTCCGCCATGGAAGCCACCTACATCTGTGTATTGTATTGGAATATATCTGACCCTGTATTCCAGGGACATGTTTGTACATAACTCATATCCTAAGGGAGAAACCTGGATGTCCATTAAGTCCTCTGTACAAGCAGCTGTTCAACTTCATAAAAATAATCGGTCCAGACAGCACCTGCGACTACAGAACATAAGAGGGAATTGCAGAAATCCTCATTGTTTACCACACACCTATTCTAAAAGCAGCTAATAGAGAAATTTTAGTCTTTGCACTAGTGGAGAACTGTAATAACTATATATTTTGATAATTTGAAAATGAAGTTTTAAAAAAGTCTCAATAAATGTTTATGCCAGAATTTTTACAAACCTATTTATTTGCATGTATAAAAATATATATCATGAGAGTGTCTGGATTTCTGTTATATGAAAAATATTTATTTTTTCAATTAGTCTTTTATATTAAAAGGACTCAGGGGATCTGAAGTTTTGTTATCAAAACCAGGTATATATATATTGCCTCTTTCAGTATTGCTACATATTAGTCAAATTTCAGAATACCTCTTACAACAGATTAGATTATTATTCTTTCATGAGTAACATTAATTCCTATAGACCCTGCTCATTCAGCTAGAAAATTAAGGGACTGTATATGCATATGCATGGATGAATGGCATTAAATCTTTTTATTTTAAAGGAAAATAAAAGGAGTATATAAAATCATTATTAAAATATTTTAGAAAAAAAGAATGAAGATATCCCTAGCTTTTATTCATGTTCTGGGAAATCTTGTGTTGTAATAACAAAAAGAATAAATGAATTATAACCTGTGCATGTTAATTGAATCACTACATTTTTGTAATAAGCCAATGTGAATGGATTGTACCTTAACCGTTTTTCGTTAATGTGTGGTCTTTGTGCTTGGCATAATGTATATGTATGCTGTATCTTTATCCCTTGCATTGGTACCTAAATGTCTTAAGCGACTGACAAACCTTGCATTGTAATGAATGGTCCCTGTCTTTGGTGCTGCTTTTCATAAGTAACAGGCTGTTAATGTCTCTTATTAAAAAGCTAACTGTTGAAAGTGAATGTTTTCATATTTTTCTGAGTATTTGTATAAGTTAATACAATTTTCTAGATAGCTCTTACAAACTAATATAGCAATGTAAAAATGTAAGATTTACCATCTGCTTGTTCATTTGCTTACGTTTTTCTTTTTATGTATTATCAGCAATGAATAAAATGTAGTGGGGGTTATTATTACAGTTAAAATCAGACTGTTAGTTTGTGAGCAGCACAATCTTTAATAGGATCATCACACTTAACACAATTGAACTACTGGAGAAAATGCTCTTAAAATATTTATTTCCTTGTATTTCCCCATGGGCTTAAGCAGTTTTCCTAGAATGATTTTGTTCACCATGTGAAATGACTCATGTCTGATAAATAAATACTGTGTTCTGAGGTTGAGAACAACACAATAGCAGTAAGGAAAATGCCATCCCTTGAAGACCCTTTCTCTTAGAACACTTTAGGAAGTTCCTTTTTGAACTGAAATTTTGCTCTTAGAAACCCATTCACTCTGGTGCTTTCCTTCAAAGTGTTTTGGGGGGGGGAAGTCAAAGGAGTATAGAGAGACAAAAAAAATCATTGAATATCTAAGAAGGACACATGCTACCCAAACCCTCTCAGAAGTGAGCTGGTGGTCCTAGCACACACACCTGACTCCACAGCTTGATGTGTTCATGGTTCTGTGTAACGCGGCCTCTGCAGCTCTGACTTATGGATGACCCTAGGAGCATCTCGGGACAGACTGGCACCCCCAAAGCCAGCAGCTGCGCAGGAGCAAGGTCATGTGTGGGGAAACAGTCCAGAAAGCAGTCATTCATTTCAACTTTTTAAAGAGCAGTCAAGGTACCTACAATAACGATTTCCTTAAATCTGGAAAAAGAACGTACAAACATAATAAGTAGTTTGGAAATGAATTTTAAAATTTTTGTTATTTATTGTGTGGTTTGTATGTTTTGTACATACATTGTACACTTGTGAATGTCAGAGGACAGCTTGCAGGAAATCTGTTCTCACTTATACCATGTAGATACCAGAGATGAAATTCAGGTCATCAGGCTTGCAGAGAAGTATTTTAACCCACTGAGCCCTCTTGCCACCCCTGGAGAACAATTTTTAAAATAAAGTTTAAAATATATTAAATTGCATTTAACTAGTTATATATTGAAAATATATTCGAAATTTGCTTATCATATTTATTGCCAATTCTTTCTGTAGTACATTTATTGTTCTCAAATGTAATATATATGCAACATAGTTAGCACTCTGGTGGTCACTAAAACTCAACCAGATGTAGTCCTATGTACAATGACTTGACAATTTAATAGTGAAAGTATAAAATAAATGCAGTCACAGACATGGGGTATTACAGTTGCAGCAACAGCCAAGTGATTTATAATATTGAAGACTCATAAATATTTGGAGCTTGATACGTTAGAATAAACCAAGGATTACTGATGAAGATTCCACTTGGAAGCAGAAGCATTCTGCTAGTAAATCCTTCTAGAAAACTTAAACCAGTAAGATGCATTTCTTCATAACATGGGTTACATTGAGGAGGATCTTGTTCTACTGTCAAACAGTGGGTGCTTCTGTCTCCTCTGTAAATGTGGATCCCATGCCTCACAAAAAGAGCAGAGGTGAGCTTACAGATTGCCTATGTATCTACTTACGGTGCTCTGAAAATAGTAAAAGAAACCAAGCTGGATCCTGGACATTTTAGACAAATGACCTCAGCAAAACGCGAGGAGATAGCCTAAAGGAAGAGGGGTTGTAGCCTGTGATGTCACCGGGGTTATAACTTAGAACAGAAAGCAACTAAGTCGTGTCTCTGTATAAGTGGGATGTGCCCTCTTTCTGATATTTACATGCTGAAGAATGCAAAAACGCCCATGTGCCTGTGGCCTTTCTGCTGTTTCCCTGGTGAATGTTTTAGATGTGTAAACTCTGCAAATACTAGATTTTTTCCAGAAGACATTGCTTGGAGACCTCTAATGCCTCAGCCGAGTCTGCTTGTGGAAGCTAGAGGAGCATTCTTGGTGAACATAGAAAATATGTGTCAGCTTTGGATAGTTAGACAAAACCATATTCTAGCTTCTATGTAAGCATAAGAGTCAGACTCTATAATCTGTTTAAATGGTTTCCAAATCTTTCAAAGTCAAAGACCTTGCAGTTTCAAAGGTAGGTATATTTCTCTTAGCATGTTTTCATTGTTCTCTTTTTTTGTACATCGTCTCTAGAAATTAAAATGTGATTATTTGATCTAGAAAAGAAATGCAAATGTGAGTTTTAAAGGATCATGTGAATAATACTAAATATAACTCATGAAGTTAAGGAAATTTTCTGTCATTGAATTATTTGTTAACCACTTAATTGTTAAGAAGTGTTTGAATATTTTGATGAGTTTTGAAAATGTAACTCAACTCCCTAGTGCAGGTCAGAGCATGCGATGTATTTAAAATGTGATTTTAATAATTTCTAGCATTGAAATATTTATTTGGAGAAATCTCTCAAAGGAGCAGCACTCATCTGTGGGTGCTCTTGTCATATACTATAAATTGGTTTAAAATCAAGTGTGGCATTCATTTTACAAATTTGTTTTAAATGACACCATTAAGTTCTTTAAATTTTTAGGAGTTAAAACTTTGGATTTTTAACAAATACCTACCTTTGAAACTGCAAGGTCTTTGACTTTGAAAGATTTGGAAACCATTTAAACAGATTATAAAATTTGACTTCGAAGTTTTAAGGATATATGCTTGGCAAAACAACAAATATTTTCAAACATTTAAAATGTTTGGGGGAGGTTTCCAAAGCAGTTGCTTTCTCCCAAGCACTGTTTGGTTTCTTCTTCATCTCAAATAACAGACATTAGTAGCACATTGGCATTCCTGAAAACATTAGCAAATGTAGAACAAGCTTGTTTCTAAGAAGAAAATTAGAGCTTCATCTTTGTGAACCCATTACTCTCCATGTGTGTGGACACAACTGCCCAAACCATCCTTGTGCTAAAAACTAAGGTAAAAACAAGTTACCATAGGAGGAAGTCAGGGCATCTTCTTCTCAACACAGAGAGAAAACCATGTGTTTACATGTGTGTTAACCCAGGGGTCATCAGGGAACAGATAAGAGCTTCAGGGTCTCAGTGGATATGCTGGGTGTGGGACCAGTGACTGCCCCTTCTGCTGGGAAGGCAGGCGTAAAATAGGTGTGGTGTGTCAGACTTGTACCCAAACTGCAAAGGTTACGTTTATGTTTTGGATTAAAATAAATGAGGAGAACTTCTTAAAATAGTATTTTAGGTTGGGGGAGGTGGAAAGATGCTATAGTGGGTTGACTGGGCCTTGAATTTGGATCATCAGAACCCCTGTAAATCAAGTTAGACACAGTAGTGAATGCCCACAATTCCAGTTCTCTGATGAGAGTGGTGGAGGAGACAGAAAAAATTCCTGGAAACTTGCAAGCCAGCTATCCCAGCACACCCTGTGAACAAGAGAGACTCATAGTGGGAGATGAGGACAGACACCCCAGACTGTTTTCTGACCTCTACCCATGAACTTTCATGGGCCCACAGTCACTTGAAAACACATATATGTTGTATATACAAAAGACAGTATTTAGTACTTAGAAAGGCATTGAATTTCTGAGTTATGCTTTACAAAGGCTATGACTTAGACGTTCAAATACTTTGTGTGACCAAAATGTTTAGTAACATTTCTAAATCCTCACCAGCTGGAGTCAAGATTGAAACTATTTTTATTATTTTAGGTGTTTTAGAGACAGACTGGCTCCCGACTCTCTGAGTAGTCAAGGATAGTCTCAGTGTCTTGAGAATTTTCCCTCTACCTCTCAAGGTCGGGGATAACAGGCAGTTGGCTCCATGGCTGCTCAAAAAAGAAATGGTATGACAGGAATCATTACGTATGCCTGTAGATCCCAACACTCAGGAGGCTGACAAAGGAGTTGAAGGCCTGTATATAGCAGAGGCCATCTCCACAAAGCAACAACAAACATTTGAGGGGCATGAGAAGATGACTCAGCACTTAGGAGCACTGGTTGCTGTAACATGAGGGCCTGCTTGTTGGGGTTTCTGTCCTGCATGGTTTCTGCCTTCCCACCAGGTCCCACAGCCAGTAAGCCCCAAAGAAATTACACAGAGGTCTATATTAATGATAAACTGTTTGGCCCATTAGCTCAAGCTTCTTATTAACTCTTAAAACTTATATTCACCCATTATATGTTAGCCACATGGCTCACTACCTTTTTCAGTGGGGCAGGTCACATCCTGCTTCTTCGGTGTCTAGACAGGACTGCAGAGAAAGCTTCCTTCTTCCCAGAATTCTCTTGTTCTCATTGTCCCACCTCTACTTCCTGTCTGGTTGTCCCGCCTATATTTCCTTCCTGGCTACTGGCCAATCAGTGTTTATTTAAAATATAATTCACAGAATATAGACAATTCTCCCACACCAGGTTGCTCTTTCAGAGAACCCATGTTCAATTCCAAACATCCACACGGTGACTCATAACCATCTGTAAATCCTGTTCCAAAGAATTCAATGCCCTCTTCTGGCCTCCATGGGCATTGCATGAGTGTGATGCACAAACACAAATGCAGACAAGCACTCATAAACACAAACTAATAAATAAAATCTCAAAAAAGGAAAAAAACTTAAAACATTGGAAATGTAGCATTTGTCAGGGCTCTGCAGATACAAAGGATCCTTTTCTTGCTGGTGCCCATTGTGTTTACACTCTTGGCATCTTTCTATACAGTTTACGTGGACATCAGGGTTGTAAAAGGTTAAAAGAAGGGAAGAAATGGGCTCTTCTGGTGAGGCTGGATGTGATGCCTAACACCTGTAATGCAAGCAAAGGAAAGACTAAACAGAGGAACAGTCATGGGTTTGATGCCAGTCTGGGCTATTGAGCAAGACCCTGAATTAAAAATTAACACACTATCATCAGAAGTCAAACATTTTTAACTAGTTATCTCTTTTTTTAAGTAGAATACTTACAAAGATATCTTTCGAAAAAATCTATTCTTTATCTACCTCATTCTCATTTGAAAATGATTCAGTGTATACCTGATGCATTTTTTTTCAGTGTTTGGCAATGGTTTTCCTCAGGGAAAAGAAGACAGCTGTCAAGAATCCCCTGGGATTCTTGCCTCCAGTTCTGACTGTTGAGCTCTGCTCTGAGAACCCAAAAATGCTGTGTTCCAGACATACAGGCTCATAAATCAATGGGAGAGCCTTTATTATTCTCAGGATTTGGAAAAGAAGGGAGAGAAAAGATGAGAGCAGTTGATTTGTTGTACATTTGCATAGTGTGTCAAGCACTGTAAAAGATTCCTTTGCTTGTCATACTGTTACTGTAAGCTCTGCTGTGATTGTCAACATTTTATCTGAGAAAGTAGAGGACCAGTGAAGATGAAGCACTGTTAGCTACTTTACACATTGCTGCAACACGACACCTGATAGAACTACTTAAGAAAGGGTGTGGTTTGGCTCTTGGTTCTAGGAGGGTACAGTCTATTGTGGCAGAAAAGCAGAGTGGTCATTTGCATTGGTAACCAGAGAGCATAGTGTGGACAGGAAGTGAGGCATAACTACAAAACCTCAGTGCTCATTCACCTTTCCTTCTTTATCCAGAAAGCCTCCACATCCCAAAATTTCCGTGACTTTCACAAACAGTGCCGCCAACGGGGGCCAAGTGTTCAAACATATGAGTTTCTGGGAAACATTGCCTGGGGAAAAATGTCCCACATTGGGCGCCATTTGTGAACAGACTCTCCTTTTGCTTCCTAGCCTCCCATACTTGAATAATCACACAGAAACTATATTAAACTATATTTGGCTGTTTGGCCAAATATTTAGACATATTCTTAGCTAGCTCTTATATATTAAAGTAACCCATTTCTATTAATCTATGTATCGCCACAAGGCTGTGACTTACGTGTAATGTTTTGGCATCTTTCTCCTTAGGCAGCTACATGGCATCTTCTTGACTCTGCCTACTCTCTATCTCTGTTCAGTTTTCCCACCTGGCTTTACTCTGCTAAGCCATTAGCCAAAACAGCATTATTAATTAACCAATAAAAGCAACACATATTGAAGGACATCCCACATCAGCAAACCACACTAAGCATCTAGCCCTAGGCTGCCCAAGTACTGACAGGTATTTCAAAATATGTGTCTTATTCTACCCCAAAGCATCACTTCCCACTATTAAAACTCATAAAAACCCATCTTACATTTTAACAAAAATAATTCACTTTATGTGGTTTGGGTAATTATTTAAAATAGACTCAATTTCACTGACTTACAAATTTAATTCCTAAAGCCATTCCATTGCCACTTCTGTCGCATAGGACAAGCAGACATTAATTTGTGAAGTGCATGGCTTTCCTTTAATTCTCACTCTGAGTTGCCCCTGCCCAGAACACTTATATAGCTCATTCATGTCTCATCTGAGAGCTCTCAATGCATATTCCTTTTGGGACCTTTACAACCCTGTTTAAAAACAAACTTCCTGGCCTTACCTTTGTCACTTCCCAAAGCAGCTCACAAAACATTTGTGGAAATGGGGATGGTCATTCCTGCTTTTTTTTGGTATTTAGTTTTAAGAATGTTTTCAGTGTTATCATAGTAATGCTTTAAAAGTTATTATCTAAAAATAAAAGTTTGCTGGAGTTCTATGGTCTGTCCACACTGAAGAATTTTTTTTCCACAATGGAAGGTAGGTACTTACGGTTCTTCCTGTTGGCTCCCAGGTAGAGTGCATGTGGGATATTTATAATAGAGAGCATCATACATTCTTGCAAAACCAATATCCTGGCTTTCTATGGTTTGTAAAAGCATCAAGAAAAAATAGGCTTGGAATAACACCAGTGAAACAGTTATTAAAATTTGAGGGGGTGGAGTAGGGCTCAGTGTTTCAGAGCACTGACTGCTCTTCCAGAGGACCCATGTTCAGTTCCCAGCACCCACATGGCAGCTCACAAATGAAGCAGGCTTTTTCTTTTAGGCCACCAATCAAGTCCCAAATCATGACACAGAGATGTATTAGTTGTGAACGATCTACCTAACTTAGGCTCATTTCTGGCTAGCTGTTTTTACATAAGTTAATCTGTTTCTCTATCTCTACTTTCTGCCTTAGGGCTTTTTACTTGCCTTTCTCCTGCATATCTTTCACTGCTTCCTGTGTTGGTTTGTGTGGTGTCTCCCTTGTTCTCTCCTCTCTTCTCTGGTTCTTTCTTTTCAATTTTCTCTCTCCTATTTATTTTCTCTGCTTGACAGCCCTGCCTATCCTTTCTCCTGACTAGCTACTGGCTATTCAGCACTTTATTAGTCCAAACAGATGCTACAGGCAAGCAAGGTGAAACAAATGCAGCATAAGCAAAAGTAATGCACTTTACACAGTTAAAGAATAGTCTGCAGCATAAACAAATGCAATGCTTCTTTGTCTAGTTGAAATAATATTCTACAGAACACAAATGTCTGTAATTTCAGTTCCAGGGGATCTGGTACCCATGGCAAAACACCAATGCAAATAAAATAAAAATAAACAATTTTTTCAAAATTGGGGCACTATTTTCACGACTCTCATGTTTGCCACAGCTTTTGTTGTCTGCAAAGAAGTAAAGATTTCTGTCCCTAGATGAGTGTAAACTCCAGATAGGGACTCTAAACCAGTCTTTCTTGCAAACAGTGTGGAGAAGTCTGAAGTACTCCTTATTCCTTAAGTTAAAAAGAAATTATAAGCATTAGAGTAATGTCAGGATTCCTTGAGTAGTTCCTGCTACTACAAATAATGCTTTCAGCCAAGTGAGATGGCTCAACCCTTTAGTTCCAGAACTCAGGAGGCAGAGGCAGGTGGACTATGTGAGTTTGTGATCCATCCTGATCTATGTAGCAAGTTCCCGACCAGCCAGGGTTACACAGTAAGACCCTGTCTCAAATAATCATGATGCTGCTGGTGCTTGGTTTTTGAATTGGAATTACATGTGGTACTGCTTCTAGCAAAATAAAGCAAAATAAAGCTGAGTTTAGTAGCATCATACTGGTGAACATATTTTTTAATCAATTTGACACAAACTAGAGTCATCTGAGAGGAGGAAAGCTCAATTGGGTGTTGGTCTGTGAGGGCATCTTCTTGTCTGACTGAACCCAGGGTGGGTGGTGCCTGCCCCGCAGGTGATCCTTATATAACAAGGCAAGCCAAGCAGCGTTCCCCCAGGGTCTCTGCTTCAGTTCCTGTCTCCAGGCTCCTGCTATCAGATTAGCCAGATTTCCTCTTCCAGAGTTTGGGTCCACGTCTGTCACAGCGTCAGAGAAGCAAACTAGAACAGCATCTTTGCCAGTCTGAAATCACCTCCTCACCTCTGACTGAAGAGTCAGTTCGGTCCCTGAGACCTTTAGTCCCTAGTCACAAGAGATTTTTTTACTCTAATTTTCTAATATATATTTGCATGTGGTAAGCGTTTCTATATAAGATACTTATATGGATCAATGTAACTTTGCTTCAAGTTTGGAATTTGAAACTGAATAGTAACCTTTGCAGTTGCATAGACAATATTGCCAAGTAGATGACAGTAAGTTATCAGTAATTATTCAAATTGATGCTGGCCAGTGGTAGTACATGCCTTTAAACCCAGCACTTGGGAGGCAGAGACAGGTGGATCTCTCTGAGTTCAAGGCCAGCCTGCTCTACAGAATGAGTTCCAAGACAGCATATATATATATATATAAAATTGCATTGCCCAAATTAGAACTGTAAATCTATTATGTGTATATAAAGATGTATGGATGTATGTATATACAGTCAAAAATAAAGTTTAGAGCATAAAATAGAAATTTAAAAGTTATGATTGCTACAGAGATCTTGACAGAAGGGAACAGGCTGAGTATATTTGCTATATGGGATTTATTTTTGTTCTTCAGTTTGGGAGCCAAAAATTTTGTAAATTAATCTGACTTTAAAAATCTTAACTGTCAAAAGCTATGAAGTTTAAATCTGATTAAAGAGAATAAAATATTTCAGCAGTAAATAATTTTTGAAGCCAACTTCTGTCTCATTCAAGCTGCATAGTTGAAAGCTATCTGCAACAGATTAAAACAGGAGCATTTCCAACCCCACTAAGCTTTTAGACTGTCAGCATCACTTTCAGGAAATGCTGTGTGTGGCATCACTGTGAATTAAGGGATGGCCCCATATCAGGGCCTCTTCCCACAAGATGCTCTTCATGTGGGAATTCATCTGTTCTCTTGTAAACAACTATATCACTGTACTGCCTTAATGATTTTATTCTTGGACTTTTAACGAAGAAATGCAATTGTAGAAGGTTTTGTCCGTTGTAGGGGATGGATGCTCTTCAGGGTGAAGTAGCTGCAAGAGGTTTATGTCTGAGAGAAAAACTGTGGCAAACTTTCGCAGAGGTATTTCTGAATTTCTGGGAGTCTCAGAAACAATAGCGCTGCCGGGGGTTAGGTACAGTTTTTATTTTATTTAGATACTGTTGTATTAAGACTCTTTAACAAAGAGAGAGAAGAGAAAGGCTTTGGGTTGTACTCTTTGGACTATTCTGTTTCCAGGGTGTTCTGACCTGACACACTATCATTCCTCTGCTGAAATCTTACTTCATGTTTTGGTCTTTCATTTCATAATGGTATTCCAAAGGGAGTAAACACAACCATTAAAATGTTAGTTTAAAATTCTCCACTAAAATGGCTCTGGTTAAGATTGTCTAGTTATCAAAATTTAAATCTACTTCATCATCAGCACATACCAAGCTTTAGTTTTGAGTGAAGAGCCAAACAAGGCTGATACATGTATGTAATAATAATAATTCAACCAATACTGAAAATGTAATTGACAATTTGCAATTGTCAGTTAACCAAAAGAGACGGTCCTGTCCAGCTGAGCGTCTGGAATTTAATTCAAGCCGCTATGTCTGTTGCACTCCAGTGCTCCACTTACAGCCATGCTTCTCTTAGCAGAAATGAGGTCTAGCTTGTGGTAAGTGGGGATTCCAGGCCTTAGGGGTAAGACACACTTTCTGTGGCCTCTGCTCTCCTGAAACAGATCGGGTGAATCCTCCTACCACTCGGTGAGCAGCCCTTTGTTAGCCGTATGGACAATCTAGCTATTACCTTATGTAGAGTAAGTAAGCCATCGGAGCTGTGTGTGAGCCATGTGTCCGTGAGCATTTACATCTTCCACAGATGGACCTTTCGATTATAAAAACAGCAGGAGTTGATTTGGTCTTTAGAAGTGAAATAATCATTTCATCTGATCATTTGATGCCTTCTAAAAACATTTTTTATAAGAAAGAGTCAGGGGACTGCGGATGTAGCGCAGTGGTAGAGCACTTGCCGAGCACACCCAAAGCTAATATATAAAAGAACCAGTAGTGATGGCAGACACCTGTAATCCTAGCACTTGGGACTCAGGGTTGGGGGGGGTCAGAAGTTCAAGGTCACCCTCTGCTACATAGAAAGTTCAAGGCCAGCATGGTTGAATATAAGAGATTTTCTTAAAATTAGGAAATAAGTAAAATTTAAAATTCAAGAAAATTTGTAGGCCAAGCTAAACTGAACCATAGTACCTTGCTTGGTTTTGTTCAAGGTTGTTCAGTGTATTCTCTTACTATAACTGCTCTGTTTCTTATTGTCATTATCAACATACGGAAGTTATTTAATACATTAGGACACTAAAATAACTAAATGTCTGAGAAAAAAATCTCAGGTTATGTCAACTTGGGTTTTATTTCCTAGTAGCTGAAAAACTAAATGGCCCAGTTTTTAGCCATTTACAAAAGGGCTTTGAAAAATGCATCTTTTTACATAAAGGTTTTGCGATTATATTGCGAAATCACGAGGTTTCCTTCTTGGTGTGTTTTTCTTATCTTCCAATGAGACGGGGTGTGAAAGAAGCAGTGGTTCAGCTGTTAACATTTAGTTCTAATTCTTATTTACTGACCCGGAATAAGTAAATGGCCTTATTAGAAGCCAATTTTCAGAATTGGTTATTGGTAAATTTACTTATCCAAAGTCATTTCAGAAAACTGGTGATGATATAGCTCACAAACATAATTCATCCAGGAAGTTAAGAAAAAGAATTTATATGAAGGAATATTAAAAAAATAAAATCTTTGATAGTATATGATAGTAGCTACTAAAATGAGTTAATGTTGATGTCAGAGCCCATCTCTCATGTTGCTTCTAATCACTTTTCAAATATCTTATGTGTAGGTGGAGTTTTCCCATCCCAGAAGCCCAAAAGACACTTCCAAATCATCACACAGAGTCTTATATTAGCTATAAATGCTCCGCCAATAGCTCCTGCTTGTTATTAGCTAACTCTTACACTTGAATTAACCCATAATTCTTTACGCTTAACCACATGGTTTGATACCCTTTCTCAGTACGGCATTTTCATCTTGCTTCTTTGTATTTGCCGGATACTCTCTGACTCCAGCCTTCCTCTTTGCAGAATTCTCCTCAATCAATCTCTTCCTGCCCAGCTATTGGCCAATCAATCAGCTTTTTATTATTAGTCAATGAGACTAATACATATTCATGGTATACAAAAGATTGCTTCACAGCACGTGATGATTATTCCTTTCAGTATTCATTTATTTTTAATTTTAGTAAAAAAATTAATCATTTCAGTTTTCGTACAAAGTAAGCATTGTGATGATTTCATAATGCCAATACCCTACTCTGATCATTTCCCTTTCCCACCAACCTCACCCACCCCTTTTCCTCAGATCTCCTTCCCCCTTTTCATCTTTACCAGTCCTTCTTCTATTTTTAGGCAATCTTGTTGAGTTTGTTGTTGTTTCCAGAGGGAGGGAGCTTACGCTGCTTGTCTTTCTGTGTCTGCCTAACTTCACCCACAAGACCAACTCCAGTTCCATCCATATTTCTAAAAACACCATGTCTTGTTCTTCTTAATGGTTGGAAACAAAGGCACTCTGTGTCTGTCACAGTCTTTCTTTAGCCACTCATTGGCTGATAGGCACCTACCTCATTCTGCGATGTGGCTACACAGGTCTCTCTTGTGGGTGTTGACTTCATTTCCTTCAGGCGTACAGCCAGGAATGAAACAGATGAACCATAAAGTAGATGTGGATTTGGTTTTCTGAGAGACTTCATACAGTTTTTCATAGTGATTTCATTAACTTATATGCCAACAGTTGAATATTAGTTTCAATATTTGTTCTTCAGCCTTAGTGCTCCCCCCCCTCCCCTGGGAACCAGGAATCTAACAATTACCCACACATGCACTTAAATGGTGAAAACTTTCCATCTCCCTGAGTCTTTGTGTATGTTCTCCAGATAGAACTCAGTTATTGAAATTGGGGCAAGATAATCCTTAAGATGTTGACTCAGTTCCTGATGTTTTGACTCAGTCCCTGGGAAGGGGTCAAAGTAACTCTCAAATGATTCCTCTTACCTCACCTGATCTGGCAACCACCCTCCATCCCTGGCTCAGACCAATCATTGCTAGTAGCCCTCCTTTGAATCAGCCAATCCTAATAGTTAAAAAAACAACCCCCAGAATCCCCCCTTGTTTCTGTGGCTTTTTGCTTTAAAAGTAGCCTGTACCAGCTATTCGGGGTCTTTCCAGCTTCTTGAATGCTGAAAGACCCTGTCGTGACAGAATTAATTAAATCCTCACACTTTTACATCAACTAGGGTGTGAAAGTCTCTTTTTGGGGTGACTTCTCCTCGGTAATTGGACTCCAGGGTCCAACAATAGAAAAATATCCCAATTAAAGAGTAAACTATATATGCATTTGTGTATATATTATATAATATATTATATATAATATATAATATATTATATATCGCATTTTTATATTCTTAGAGAATACCATACTAAAGCAAATGAAATGCACATTTGCAATATTTATAGTTTTTTTAATTTTGACTTCTATTCTACAGACCAGACTTCAGATTATTTTTCCAAATAACTAGTTAGAGGACCTTCAAGGATTAAAATGGAAATAGTTATTAGTGTGTTGTTGCCTGGTTTTTCCTGGGGAGTCATGAACAACTGTCTATTCACCCCAGATACAGCAGTAGCTGTAGGGCAAAGGAAAGATTCCACCAAAGTCTAGCTCGATCAGCCAATACAGCTTTAACTTTAGTGCCACAAGGGTAACTCTATCACTGTAAGGGACAGCTCACTAAAGCCGAATCCTGAAGCTCCTTGTATAAACTTCAGGCTGCTCTGCCAGTCTTCTGTCCCTAAGAGATGCGAATTGTTTATGTAATCTTGGAGACAGGCTTCCCCAGTCTTGAGACTTCACTTTTTTTTTTAGAGTTGTTATTTTCTTTTCTTTATATAATTTTTATTAAAAATTTCCACCTCCTCCCATTTCCCTCCCATCCCCCCCCAATT
>LOEQ01001282.1:193492-210729 GCA_001685075.1 Bramus lutescens
CAGAGATCAATCCGGGTTCCTTGCCCTGTGGGCCGTCCAAGGTCCTCCCCCTCCTGGTCTCAGTGTCTTCTCTCAAGAAGGGAGTTTCAATTCAGAGCAACTAACCACAAGGCATATGTAAGAAACCAGGGAATTTTGAATGTTCCATTTCAAACCTGTTAGGTGTCTCCAGTGGACTTTGAGTGATGTCAGAGAAGCACAAGGGAGTGAATGAATCCATGTTCCTCTGGTCTATGGTGTGCTGCAATTATCTCTTCCTCATAGAAGAGGAAAGCGAACAATTTGTAAAACATTAAATTGGGAGAAGGTGATTCTGAGGCCTTCCTATTTTCCATGCTTCTCTTTGGTGTGTCTGTTCTTGGTTTGCTTATTATCCAAGAGAAAAAGATGCAGAGAAAAGACGATTAGAGGCATATTGAATGTGGCAAAGGAGAAGCAGGATTTGTAAGAAGGGAACTGTGAGAACCAACCTAAGCATGCATATTCTGAATTAAAGACTCTTAAAGATTAGGAAAAGACAGATTGTCTACTATTATAAAACAAGACACTCGAAAGAGAGAGAAGTCGTTTTTAGAGAGGAAATGAAGCTTATGCTCAGTATTGAGCAGGATTGAACGTGCCATGACAATGGTGAGGAAGGAAAGATCATGCGTGGGCATCCTAGGTGGGGTAGATGGAGTACTTTCCAGGGAAAGATATTATAACTGTCTCATCCACTGACCTCCGTCTTTGCCATTTACTGCCCCCCAACTGGCACACGGAAAAAGTTCTTAAGCCTGCCCAATTTAAAATCAATGTGCTGTTCTGTAGTCTTCTGGTTCCTTACTGATTCATATGGTTTTACAACTTTCATAGTGTTATAAATGTTCTCAGAAGTTTTGTTTAATCATTTCGTCACATAAAGAAAAAAGTCTCCCTTTTGTCTTCACAAATGTTATTTAACTAATGTCACATAAAAATGGACGTCTGTACAGGGCAGGTTCTGCATCACTGAGGTGGACAGCAATAGATATATTTTAGGGCTGTTGTGTTAGTACTAGCTAGCATGCATACTAATTCTCCAGTGTCAGTATGCTTTGTACAACTGTCAGAAAGGATAACGTTCTGGATTAAACAAGTTTACAAACATCTGGAGAAGCAAAGGCTCTCATGTGTTAGATCAAAACAACCTCATCTCCTCATTTGATTTTGTTCAGCAGTTTATGGTTTTAAAACTAGTCAAAAAGTCTCCATAATTGAGTCATTGATTTTTCTATCATCTGTACTGAAATAACAAATAACTTAATTCCATAATTCCATGCAGCGATTTTGTAAAAGGGAGAATATTCCTGTTCTAGAATTAATTCTTATCAGTATAGGCTGCATTCTCCTGGAATAGGAAGCTTCAGGTCACCTGAAGGCCTGGAAAGTCTCTGTTTTATCACATGCAAGCTGTGCATTTCCTTCAAATGATCTGTTTTGTTTTTAATAGAAATTTTTTTGTAAACAACACTGATTTGGAATACTTGATGCTTATTTGCTATCACTGTGTAGGAAGCAGCTCGTGTTCTTGTGATTATGAACCATCTTCATCCATTAGAGGAGAGGAATGGAATTGAGATGGAGAAGGAAAGGACAGTAGAGGCGAGTGGTGGGCGTGATCAAAGTATGCTGTAGACACGGATGAGAAATGAGCACCATGGTCCTGAATAAGCAATACTCAAGTTTTGAAAGACTGTAGGAGATACAGGTAACTTTTAAGAAGATACCATCGACAAGAATGCAAGAGAGAAACTTTATGGCATTAATACAATTCCAAGGGAATAATCAGATCTCAGTGTCTTAAAAGCTGAGAGGAAAGAACAGATCTTTCTGTGGCACCAGAGGAGACAATCGCTGTTTTGTGGTTTCTGTGAGATGGACTACTTCGTGCAGGTTTCCCAGTTCAGAATGCAGTGTGGTTTGGGTGAAGAAGGGAGTAACTTTTGGGTGAAGAAGGAAGAAATAGTTCACTATTGTTTATGGTGTGGCCGCCTCTTTCCAATGAAAACATAATTCTTTGCATAGCATCTTCTCTTTTACTTTAGAGAAATTCCCAGGTGGCATTCATCAGACGTGATAAAATGCTGCACTTACTCTTCCTCAGTACTTGGGGAAACAGATCTGTATTTGTTCAGAACTCCAAAGAAAGAGTTTTGTTTTAAGTCCATCCAAAGCATAAATTACTTTGCAAATCTTGGGTTCTGTAGTTTTTGTAGCTTAGAGAACTGTGTGTGTGTGTGTGTGTGTGTGTGTGTGTGTGTGCGCACGCGAGCGCACATGCACATCTGTGTATATAAATAAATTTGGAACCTTTAGAGAAGTAAAAGAACTTGGGATAGTTACTCTAAAAAAGAAAATAATGAACATTCTTTAACATTAAAGAGTGAGGACCAATTTAGTGTTCCAGACTTTGTTGATTTCCCCTGGGAGCCCTTAACTGTTGGGAGGAGTGGAGGGGGTTGTCTGTGGGGGGGGAAGGAGGGAGGCAGGGATGGGAAGAGAGAGAGGGGAACTGTGGACAGAATGTGAAATGAAATTTAAAAAAGAAAGAAAAAAGACAGCAACAAAAGAGTGAGAAATATTATCCTTGAGATTTCATGATCATGATCATGAATTCGGAGAGATAGCTCAGCAGGTAAGCGCACTGGCTGCTCCTTAATCCCTAAGGCAGCTCAGAGCCAACTGTAACTCTAGTCTCAGAGCATCCAGTGCCCATTTCTGGCCTCTGCAGGCACTGCACACATGTAGTACACAAACATATATGAAGTCAAAACACCCTTACACATAAAATGAAGTGAAACCCCCCCACAAAAAACCATGATGACAAGTTGTGTAATACAATATTTAAAAAAAAGAGTATTGATTAAAACTGGGTGTTTCATAATGTAAGAAGAGAATGAATTAAAGACAAAAGAGTGGTATTGCCATTTATTGAGCAAATAAGAAATATACTTGAAATTATATTTATTAATTTTACTTTTATAAAAAATAAAAATTTTCTTATAAAATAGGTTTATAAAATTGGTTTACATTTAGAGTGTGTTTAGTGATGGTTTGGATTAAACTAATCATTGTCTAGATGACTCCAGTAAATTAAAATAAGGTGAAAGAAAAAGAGTAGAAAATTAATAGAAAACTGTTCTGTTTTCTGAAGAGTGGCTTTTTGCTTCATGCCGTGTGAGTCTGCATTCCAGACTAAACTGAAGTCTCACGATCAGTCTCTTTTCTCTTGTTGCAATTGATTTGTAAAGGAGCTGATTATTCTCAAAAATACCTGAAATGTTATGCATGACTGAACAGTCTTAATTGCTGAGCCATCCCTCCAACCTCTTTAATTATATGTGTGTGTATGTGCATGCATGTGTGTATGTATACACATGTTATAAATATATGGAGAATAGAATATCCAACATTATCACAATCTGTTACATATTTCTAAATGAATCAAATGTCCACACCTCTTTGAAAAGACTGCTTTACTGTATAAGTTGGAGGACTGATGATAGACACTCCTTCCATACTGCTGCAATAAGAGTTGTCTGGGACCTGTGTCTGCCTTGCTTGACTTTTCCCTGGTCCATCTATCATGCTGAAGTTATCAGTAGCATCTCTGAGAACTCATAAAGAAGAATGGCAAAAGAGGAATCTAATATTTCATAAGGATCCACATGGGTAATAGAACTATGTTGGACAATCCATACTCCCCCTCTTATGCAGATCTTATGGGGAGTTTATAGGAATGGTGTTTTAGCCTCTCTTCCAAAGGAATGGTATGAGGGCAGTGTTCTGTGACAAAGCCCAAGCCGTCTACTGCACTGTACTGGACTCATGCCTGGAATTATATTTTCAAGGCTTTTGCTTTCTCTATCGGAAGGCTGCTAGTACGGAGATGTGCAAAATACAGAAATAATGTATGAAGAAAACGAAGCTGCTTTCTCAGTTGGCTCACAATGCTGAATGATCATGGGGACATTTTGTTTTTATGGAGAAAGATCAGATTTAGTGTAAAAGTATGATAATAGATATATACAAAATGGTGACCCTATGTGCAAACCAGATTACAGGTTTGGACATGACATTCAGCTAGTTAAAGACAATCCTTAACTTTAGTAAATCTAAATTTTTATGTGCCAGAGTTTATGGCTAGTACACTTTAGATAGTCAGTACTTCTGTGGAAGGAATGGCTGCTTTTTAATGCCAGTATCAATTAATTTACATTGGTAAATTTCAAATTCTCAATAACTGGAAATACCAGGCCATTAGATAACAAAAATGTTGAAGCAATAGTGTTTTTCTTACTTCATTTTGTATTTTTGGAGATAAGATAATAAAAATACATTATACATTGAGTGTATCTGTATATCTTTTGTAGTGCTCAGCTTCTTGTGGTAAAGGTATAAAGTACCGGGAGGTCCTTTGCATTGATCATCTCCAAAGAAAATTAGAAGAAAAACATTGCAGTCATCTGCAGAAACCTCGAATTCACAAAGCTTGTAGATCGGGACGGTGCCCTTCATGGAAAGCCAATAGATGGAAGGAGGTATATGGCATTTTCAACTATCACATGTTCTATCTATCATCTATCTATCTTAATCTATCTATCTATCTATCTATCTATCTATCTATCTATCTATTCTTATTTTCCATCTATACATCATCTCTAGATATCTATATTTACATTTTAAAAATCTGAATTCAGCATCTGTAATGACATTGAAAGTTTGGCTTCTTTCCAGCACCTTTTATTATAGAATGTTCTGCACTGTGCTCAATACTATATAACATTGTTGCATTTGCCTAAGTCTATTGGTAAAATAATTTAGTTTCTCAATTTTATTTTGAGGTTACATTTTTACAGGAAACTCTACTAGTGAACATGGGGCTCATGGCCACCGGCATCATCTTGGGTATCTAACATATCTAACAACAAAGTATATCCAGTGATGTATTAATAATGACCTTGTTTCCATCTCAGAATCTTGGAATTGAGTTGAGATGGCATTCTGGAGAGACAGAGAGTAAATTGCAGGCATAATTGCAACTAGAGGTGAGCAAGTGAGGTTTGAGATCTTTGGAAAGACTAAGAAAAGTCAGCACAAAAGAAATGGATAAACACATGAGGTCCAGGCTGACAACTCAATTTTTAAAGAAAAGTGAATATATGCTTCAGCATACTCCAGTACAAGAACCCCATACCTACATAGTTTTTTTTGATGGACAGTTGGTGTTTGAGAGTTACCATATCACCTCATTGATACTGAGTGAAAAAAATCTCTAGTTTCATCATAAAACAGCCAGCTTCTACAAAAGTTTGTTGTGCTGGGAGCTTGATGATAGTTAACTGATCCCTGAAGTGAAAAGAGTAGAATAAGATTCTTCTATTGTCTTTCTAAATTGTCTACTAGGTTGGCCATGACAAAGGGAGATACAAATTCAGGAATTTTCCCCCTAGGCACAGACACTGTCCGTGTGGATGACACTCAGTATCATACTTGGGACCTGACACATTGAGGAGTCTGCTCAGGGTGGGGTTCACAAGCAAAGCTTGGATTCCCTAAACACAAATGACAAAATGTCTTGTTTCTAGGAGTCATATGTGTTCTGGTGTGGTGAGTTCATTTGTTTGTTTTAATGATTCAAGTATTTAAATTGCCTCTAAAGCCACACATCTGGAAAGCAGACACAAATGGTCTTGTATTTCAATGTTTGTCACTGTTAAGCAGCAGTAATTAACATGCACCACTAAATACACTAGGAACATTATTATCAGATAACAAATGAAATGCACTCCTTTATAAGTCATTTGAACTAATCTGGCCAGCAGTTTTCCAAATGAGTCTTTGTAACTGAGGTCTCATGCAAGGTGGCAATAAAAACGATTATTATTTTACAATTATATTATTTTATAATAATTACATTAAAGCAATGCTACAGTTTATGCAATTGGAATAGAGAAGCAACCAGAGTTTATCTTGTGCATCCCTCTGAAAGTACATATGTGTAGAACACATTACCATTTGTAGTGCAAGGATAGCCTGAAATTGTTGGCTTCACAAGAGTATTTTTATAGAATAAAATCAAACAGTAAGAGCCACACAAATGGGCATTTGTTTCTGGCAGAGACTTGGGGATGGTGTAGGTGAATGGAGCTAATTTCAATTACAAAGAAAAGCAATGTAAAAAGAAGGCAGATTCAGTACAGAGTATCTGTGTCTTTCTTAGTGTTAACATTCATCCTTGCTGCTGAAGCCTATTCCTTTAGGAGAGCTTGCATCGTTTCATTTTTTAGCATAAGTCAAGCCATCTTGGAAAGATGATGTATTTGCTTTTGTGGGGCAGATGGTCAAAGGCCAAAAACACTCCTCGTGATGCAATCATGAACAGATGTAGCAGAAAAGGATGTTTGGGACCCACAGGAAGGTTGGTAGCCCAGAAGAGTAATCATTCTCCTACTTCACAGCCACACCCCTTGCTCCTACCTGAGCTCTACTTGAGAGTTATCCACTGTGTATTGGAAATATCTGTGGATTTGGCTGTCCAAATTTGTTTGTGCCTTTTTAGTGTTTTTCCCTCTTCAGGAGAGCTAATCTGCTGTTGTTCTGCACAGAAACATCTTGGTCCAGAGGTGTCTGCTAGTCCTCCACATGTAACAAAACTACAATGTGACAAGTATAATCAGGGAAGAGATGGCAAATCCTTTTGTAACTAAGTCACCACGTTCAAAATAAAAGAAATTTGGCCACTTGTGAAGTAAGGTGCTTGGTAAACAGCATATCCATTGTCTTTGAGAAAGCCAAGATAATAGCCTGAGATAGTGCTACAGAAGTAAACATGGGGCAGGGTTCAGACTTACATGTTAAAGACAATAGGAAGTTGTACAAGATATTAAGAGACACTCATATCTTAGCTTGCATTATAAGAGTGTAGGTGATGGCTACCATATACCTAGGGAAGCCATTGTAGGTCTGAGAACAGATGGGGATGGAACCCTGAGTTTTCTTATTCATCTCCTCTTGATCAGGGCCAACATGCTGGGCTGTTTAGAGAGCTATTAAAAGGATCTCATTCTATTCTATTCAATCCCCTGAACAAGGTGGTCGTGATAAAGATTTAGTAGCTACTTGTTAGATAGAAGAATTGAAAGAGCCTACTGAGTGACAGACACACTGTGGGAAGAAAGTCACTCTGTAAATAACAATAATCTTCACCAAATACTTAAGACTAAGGTAGGATCTTTAAAAAGTATAATTTATTCAATTAGACAAAATTTGATATAGAAAACAATACTGGGGAGTACATTCTTTTTATGGCATCTCTGAGCATATTCATTTTAGGGAAGATATCTATGTTAAGAATATCGTATTCTATATTTTAATATAGCTATTTAAGGCCTCCATGGATTTTTTTCTAAAGATGCACTATGATCAAAAGACAAAACCAAAAAAAACTCTGTGCTTTCTTGACTTGAAGGAAATATTATTTGTTTGGTAGAACTTATTGTTTAAAGTGTTTTGTAAACTAAGTTTTCCCAAGGATTCTCTTTCAAGGTTACAGTAAGGATCTTATCCAAATACAGTTTATATTTCTAAGATTCTCAGTAGGTTTTTTATAACTACAAAACAGGACTACTGTATAGGCTAGTCAGTTTTTGTAAGATGTTCAGATGAGCCAGACTGCATCTTGATATGTCTGTTTACCTAGTATTATGCATGCTGCGAAGCATACACGGTTACCTCCGTACCAAGAGCCAGATGACTTTTTGGTGAACACTTTTAGTGAGTTGGAAGAATTCAATAGCCTATGCTTGGCCTGTAGGTCAATGTAAATTGAAGAAATATGCATGGTATTCAGAAGTGAGAAGACAGAATGTGTCTTTGGAGTTAGACATGGCAGCCACTCAGGTGAAAAGCTGCTGTGATCTGTGAGTGATCTGAGCCACTGGTTAAGTTCAGATCTTAGCATTGGTGGGACTTAAATATTTTCCTTATAATAAAATATATCTTGAAGAAGAAAAGATGGGGTTAGATGCCATAGGGTGCTTGCAAGAACAGAGAGCTTGAAAAACACTAGATATTTCTTTCTTATATTATCTCTGTTGAGGATACCAATGAGTCTTCAAACATTATTATTCTATGTAACCACCAATCCTTTCTGGAATAACAGGGGACAAAGACAACCAAAAGCACAATTAATAAACATCCTTCAACCTTCTTCAAGTTTTGCTAATATTGACTTAAAGTTCTCTGTTTTTGTCAGTATTTGCTTTTAGATATAGCTGGATCTGGGAACACCTGACATCCCAGAGCTAAGACTGGCCAAATCTTTGTTGCTAGGAGGCAAGTCAGTGAGAGCTCAAGAGAGAGAAAGAGCAAAGCTTCAACTGTCCTTCATCAAGCTAAGAGTGTCTGTTCCCCCAAATCCTTATGTTAAAATCCTGCCCCTACAAGTAATGTTGTTGGATGTAAGGACTTTGGGAAGTGAGTCGTGAGGGTAGAGCCCCTGTAACTGATATTATCTTCCATGTGAAAGGGGCCTTAGAGGGCTCCTAGTCCATTTTACAGACATCAAATATTCTGGTGCTTTCATTATGAGCTTTCCACCTGTGAGATATAAATATCTGTTATTTGGGAGCCTCCCATAGGCTCATATGAATCACAGCTCAGATGAGGATGGAAAGTGACAAGTGATGATGATGTTTCCATAACAAGTACCAAAGTGAGGGTGTGGATTTGGAACTGGGTACCAGTGCAGGGCAGGGGGAGCCTGGAGGCATGGGTACTAAAGGATGCACTGCTGTGTCTGAGGTAGGGCAATCCCGGTGAGCACTGGGGAAGAAGAGCAGAGAGATGACATGAGAACTCAAGGTTTAGAGAATCTCTGAGCGACTGAATGAAGTGTTTGTAGAAATATGGACAGTAACAAATGTTCATTAATAATGCTAAGAAAAATGTGGACTGAAGGACCAAGACAAAGTTGTCTAAATTTATCATTTATCTAAATTTAAATTTTATTAATTTTCCAGAATGCTACTCATAGAAATATAATCAAGATTCAATAGCTTAGCAAATATTTAGACCTCCAACAGGTTCAAATTATAGTGGGTGTTGCAATAAAAATATCAATATAACAAAAATCTCAGAAATTATTGTTTAGTGGAAAATAATTGGCATAGTAATAGAATTTTAGTCTCCTTTAGAACAATATGGTAGCCCTGTGTAGACATTAAGTATGTTTAACTCAGCCAAGGGTTGCCACAGTGGGATGCCATCTAGTATACCCCAGTTCAGTTGACAGTTTCCAGAAAATTTGAAGTACTTTGTGAATAACAGCTTTCTTTAAAAAAAAAACTATGTATTTATATAGACTCTCTAGATAAGACAATGGTAAACACACTCATCTTAGGGATTTTCTCTCTACCACAAATAAGAAAATGTGCAATGTTCTCTTTTGTTATTGATATGTGATTTGGTATTTGCTAGCTACATTGTTCAGATCCTCTGGGCTCCTTTGTAGTGCTCTGTGACCTGTGGCTCAGGGCTGCAGTGGAGGGAGGTGTACTGCAGATTGAGAGGCACTGGTCCAGTAGCTGAAGACATGTGTGATCCAGCTACCCGGCCTCAGCAGCATCAGCAGTGCTGGCACCAGGACTGCAGGAAGTACCAGTGGACAACTGGAGCCTGGCTTGATGTGAGTGGTAACATGAGCTTGGTCTTCTCCTTTGCTTCTTAATTTTTAAAAAACTTTATTATTATCATCCTCTGTGTGTGTGTGTGTGTGTGTGTGTGTGTGTGTGTGTGTGAATGGGTGTGTATGATGTGACGATGTGTAAAAGCTGCTACGTGTTTGTTTTGGTGCATGTGTGGGGGTCAGAGGGCCTTGTGTGGATTCTTAGTGTTAAATTCAAGTTGCCAGGCTTCCTACACTCAATTACTTTATCGCCTGAGCCATTTGTTTTGTTCTCTTCTCCTCTCCTCTCCTCTCCTCTCCTCTCCTTCTCCCTCCTCCCCTTTTCTCCTATTCCCTTTCATTTTCTGTCCTGCCTTCCCCTACCCACTTATTTTGAGGCAGAGGCTCCAGTAGTAGCCTTGGTTGCGCTGGAACTCCTGCTCCTCCCACCGCCCCTCTGCAGTTCTGGCTTTGCAATTATGTACCACTATACCCATGTCTCAACAAGCAAACTTGCAAACCACTGCACCCAGGAACCGGTTACTGGTTTTTCTCATCGCACTTCCAGTGTTCAACATCCTGTAAGAAAAAGGAGACCTATCGTCTAGTGAAATGCACAGATGAACACAACATCCAAGTGAATGAAAGTTTCTGCCATCCTTTAAGGAAACCTCTTTCAATCAAAAAGTGCAGGAACCCTCTCTGCAAGTATATGGTGGTGACGGGAGACTCATCTCAGGTAAGGTGTTGTTAGCTTCTTTCCCTTTCACTGTCCTGTAACACCCTGGCAAAAAAGAAGCCTTGTTGGTGAGGGATTAGAGCTACTCTTATCTATGGATGCAAAAGAGGTATTTAGAATACTGTTGGGAATTAAGCTGGTTCAAGAAAGTAGGTTATCCCCTGTATTTATGACTTTACCAGCTGTAGGTAGTTGACTGCTTTACTAGCAGTGACTAGTTTACTAGTAGTTACTAGTTAACTAGTATCAGGACATGAATTCTTACTTAGTAAGTGGATCTAAAGTACAATTAGATAACTGCTGGTTACTTCCAAGATATTCGTCACTGTCTCACCCTTGAGCATATCTTGCTGGTCGTTGTTATGGTTCATAGACTTTCCTTCAGGATAGGACTTAATTGCTTTCTAATACTATGAGATCTTGTCTGTGGGGAAGAAGCTTCCAAGTCAGTCCTAGCTCGATCTCCCCAAGTCGTATGGTTTCTTCAGCAATAGGGTCTCACCTTCATGTTCCGGGGTTAACCAAGGGCAATGGCAGCAGCCTGCATTGTTTGGGTAGAGGCTTCTGGGCTCCCCTGATTGATTAGGTTTCCCATACTTGACAACTTCTTGATATACATTTTATATTTTGATGTCAAGCGTATTAGTTCTTTTGCTGTTGTGGTTCTTTGGGTTTTGGGTTTCATATCTATAAAAATCACTGCCTAGTTTTGGCCAAAAGGATGTACATTTACATTTTCTTCTAAGTCTTATCATTTTAATTCATCTACTTAGGTCTGATACATTTTGGCTATTTTCATTTAAGATATGAAGTCATCACCTACATATACAATTGCACATGGCTGCCCCTGTGAACCAAACATAAACCAAGGAAGAGATTACTATTCCCCCATTGAGTTCACTTGGTATCTGTTGAAATTCAGTGAGCCACAACATTGTGACTGGCCTTTTCACAGATTCCACCCAGCTTTCACGCAAATATGGCAAGGTGTTCCAAGAGTCACAGCAAAGTGTAAGGGACTCAGCCTATCCAAATACTCCCGTGAAAGAAAGAACACACAGATTTCTGAGTTCTTTCCGTCTTCAGATTTTATTGCATGAAAACCCAAGACTGTTGGAATGACATAAGGATGGAACACTGTGTCCAGTAGGCAGGATAGAGTGCTCCAGAATGGAAAGAAAGATTCCTCATAGGGTCCTCAGAGGCAAAATCTAGGCTAAATCTCGCTGTTTTGTATTTTGTGGCGTGACTCTGTACAAGTGTCTTTCTGCCTAAGTGTCTCTGCACCTTGGCTTCCTCACCGTGAACGAAACAGGTCAATTGAGTTGATGTAGAACCGATACGCATGATACACATGTAGCAGCTGACAGACATTAGGCCTTGGGCCAGTTCCAGGACTCCCTATTTCCTCACCAGTGTGCAATTTTTAGTGTGCAGGTAACTGCGGGTTCACTAACCCACAGAAGATTACATACTGCACCAGAATCTGGTCCTCTAAGAAGCATGAATCCCATCAGCTTCAGCCTGTAGCCTTTGGAGAATGTCCCGTGAAACCTTCTCCTCATGTGTACAAATGTGACATTGGAAGCTGTTTGCATGTGGCCACTTGGAAAGTGGGGGAATGGAGCAAGGTCAGTTCAGAATTCTGAATTTAAGGCCCTTTACATAAGGCTTTTTAGAGGTGGAATGCCTGGTAATCCGTATTTTAAATAAATCTTCCAAGTTATTTTCTACACCATTGTCTAAAAATCCATTTTATTAGCTATTTGTATAAATATCTTATCCTTTCTGTGTGTATTTTAACTTTCTTATAAGAAGATAGCAATATTTCCCATTTTAGTCCTTGGAGAACATGCATAGTGGCTTGGACTTTATGTAGGTACTTTAGAAATATCAGCTAAGTGAAGAGCTTTTTTCTAATATGTCTATAATACATATTATTTACACTACATTCTATTCATCAACTTAATGGAAATACAATAATATTACTTTGTAAATTCATCATAAAAAAACCTCTAAGTAGCTGTAATGATGGTAATAAGTGAGATTAATGTTTATTAAGCATTTACAGTGTGCTATATATACACATGCAGTTTTAATAAGGCTTATAAAGGAATATTTACTGAATGTTTGTCGTGTGATGATGATACAACTGTACAAGATAAATGGCAAGAAACCAGCACCTGAGAAACAACAGCTGCAGGGCTCACACTAAAGGATTCTTTTTTCTCCCTCCGGTTGACTATCCTTCCCCAGAATATTTTTTATCTTCCATAGTTCTAACCATGACTGACCCTCACTTTGATCTTAAAGAGTCTAGTCTTGGAGAGGGCAGTATGGGTTTCCTGGCCTTATTATTTGTTATCTATTTTACCTCCGACTTTACTGTGTTGACAGTGCTCAGTCACTTGTGGAAATGGGATAAAGGAGAGAAGAGTAGAATGCAGGACTGAAAACGGTTGGCCCAGTGACTTATGTTTAAAGCCTTTAAAGCCAGATGCTCAAAAGAAATGTTATGCCAATGACTGTAAGTAATAGATTCAAAAATCTACCCAGCATCAAGTATCCCTAAGTTTCAGCTGAAATGTGAAACTAGATCTATGCAGCTGTCATGTTCTGCCACACATTGCCAGACCTTCAGAGTACAGCAATGATTCTGAGGGTCAAGTCCATGCTGCTTGGGATTTGCTCAGTGTTGATGTGTCACATGACTTTATCCTTGAAGGTAAATTATTCGCCACCTGCAAAGAAATCCAAGTTACAAAGAACATTACTAAAGATGGTGACTATGACCTTAACATCAGGGGAAGAACAGTGAAGGTATTATGAAAACCATTTCTAATTGATTTTAACTTTGATCCTGTCTTTGGAAAGTGTTTTCTAGAGATTTGTGTATTCCCTGTAGATCCATTGCTCTGGCATGCAACTGGAGAACCCTAAAGAATATTTACCACTGGTCAAAGGGGAAGACAACTTTTCTGAAGTATATGGCCTGAGGTATGAGAAGCTTTGATCTATCTGTGCACTGTTAGGGCCCTTATATATTGAACCTTTGGCACAGCATTGGGATCGTCACCTGTAGGACAGGGAATTGAGAAGGAGGTGGACACATTAGGACCTTGGCCATGTGTGAGCCTGTAATCATGAAGAGGGTGAGTGTGGGGCAATACAGAAGTGATACTTTAAGACCTTGTCTATCTTTATAGAAATCCAACTAATTTTAGCAACAAAAACTTGGAGAGTTACATCTCAATTTTTTTGTAGTAATAGTCCTTGAATTTCTCACTAAGGATTCTACGTTAGTTGTCTTAGTTAGGGTTTCATCGCCAAGAAGAAACACCATGAACACCAACTCCTATAAGGAAAAGGGGCTTACTTATAGTTTCAGAGGCTTAGTCCATTATCATCACAGCAGAGAACATGGTGGGATGCAGGCAGACATGGAGCTGGAGAGGTAGCTGAGAGTCCTACATCTTGCAGACAACAGAAAGTTGACTGAGACACTGGGTGATATCCTGAGCATAGCAAACCTTAAAGCCCTCCCCCACAGTGATGTGTTTCCTCCAATAAGGCCATACCCACTCCAGCAAAACCACACCGCCTAGTATCACCGTTTCCTATGAGATTAAGGTGGCTAATTACATTTAAGTGTGGTAACATTAGTCATGATGATTCTGCTTCTTTCTCAGCATGTTGGCACTATGGTGTTGAAGAATAAAAATACTTCTTCTACTTCTTCTGTTTTACCTCTTTGTATGTGCGTGTTTATGTATATGTGTGTGTGTGTGTGTGTTTGTATGTAGCACTGGCTGTCCTAGAACTTGTTCTGTAGACCAGGCTGGCTTCAAACTCAGAAATCCACCTCTTCTGCCTCCCAACTGCTGGGATCAAAAGTGTACACCACCACTGCCCAGCTATGATTCATATTTTCTAAGTTCACCATTGACCACACTGGGAGCTAACAAATGTATCAAGTAATAATACAATGTCCCAATGTTGTTACAGACTTCAGAATCCCTATGAATGCCCCTTCAATGGAAGCAGGAGGCAAGACTGTACATGTAAAAATGACTACCCACCTGCTGGATACACTGTTTTCAGCAAAGTGAGAGTTGATCTCATTTCCATGCAAATCAAAAGTAAGTGCTGGGTCTCCATAGAAACCAAAATGCCTCCATTTGCTGAGGAAAAGTACAGCCATGTATTGATATGTATGACAGGATATAATGAAGAACTCAGCATTGTGCAGAATGGTTTCCTTTACAATTATGAGATACATATACTCTTTATGATAACATGAAATATGGGGTCCTTTGATACAGGAGTTATTATATAGTGCCAGTAATAAGATAGTTCCCGCAAATAAAGCTATCTTACTTAAAAAATAGCTTACAAACCCCAACCATATTAAGTTAAAAAATTAATAGCCTCAACATAATTGTAAGGTTTCTTGTGGGATTTCAAGTAATAACATTAGTTCAAGATTATAAGCTATTGAGCATTTCATTTTTCTATACATCACATCATTTAATTTTTAAGCAACCTTGTATCAGATAAAATAGATGTTGCATCAAAATGTCACAGATGATAAAATTAACTCTCTTATGAGAGCGACTTGTCCCAGTCCGTAGTTAAGCATCACTGTGAGGGAAATGAAGACCTGCTCAGAGAACTCAGGCTGGAAAACATACCATATTCCTGGAAATTAACTGGTAATTCATATAGGTCACAGATACCTATGGACCCTGCAGTATGCTGGCCATGATGCACCTTCATGCTGAGTGCTCCGTCTCTGCATGAAGAAGCAACGAGTACCCACTTTCAGAGGCTCTGTCTCCATCCTCTTTGAACCCAGCACTTTATACAGCACATAGAGACAGAATATGCATGAATGTTCTGTATCTAAATTATGGATATGTGGTGATTTGATGCTGTTCTCATAATGAAAGTTACCAGTTACGAAAAACTGACCTTTACTGCAGTGGTTGACTCTATTTTTATAACTCCCAATAAACCTGAGGCAAGTTGCTTTATAAAGTAAGGAAAGATCAATTAGCACAGCATAGGACTTGGTGTGGGTCTCATCTGACTGCACACGATGGGACTGTATGTGTATATACGATAACATGATTTCTTTCTTTGGGTACTCACCAGGGTCTATCATTTGGGCTCCACCCTGGTGACCAAATCCAATATAATCCTTTCCCAAACGTGACTCTTCTGTATGAGAGAACAAAATTAGTATTTACATTTTTCATTATGGTTTACAACAAAGATTTATGTTATTATTAATTTTGGGGGGGGGACATTATGCATTATGTATGTGTGAGTATGGGTGCCTGAGGAGGCCAGAAGAGGGTGTGAGCTCCTCTGAGGCTGGAGTGACAGATAGCTGTGAGTCACCAGGCACAGGGCTGGGAACCAAACTCCATTCTGCAAGGACAGCAGATGTCTTTTAGTGCTGGACCATCTCTCCAGCCCCCTTATATTTTGGCTTTGTTTTGCTCTGTTTTGTTTTTTGAAACACAGTCGTTGAGCTGTGTTTCTATTCACTTAATTGACATGAGGTCCTCTGTATGAATTAAACTTCTGCATGAGTTAAGAATATGGAGCATGTTGGTGGCGACAAAGCAGTTGTGTGTTGATGCAGGTATGAGCACAGACTCTGGGAGCCTCCCGTGTGTAAATTTTGAGTATCTTCTTAAACCCAGTTCTCTTCATTTTTTAGAGTAGAAACTGCCTCTAAGGGCATCTGAATTCTCTTTTTAAATTCCTCTCAATCCCTTTGTCTTTTCCATTAAGGATAAAAGATGATACTTTTACTATATCAACTTAACATCTTGGTATGATAAATGTTCCTCTCTAAATGTTGGCTATTATTTTAAAATGCAAGCATGTCAGTTAATTAGTACCAGTATCTATGTTACCTACACTCGGTGGCTTATTTATTGGTCATTGGATGATGTTTTTCACTAATTCATTACCCCACACTCTCATATTGCCAGTCACTGGCCTGAGCCCTAAGCTTATAATATCAATAATATCAAATGGATACATTTTAAACTCCTTTCTTTTCCTTCTTCAAACTCCTGTGATACACACACACACACACACACACACACACACACACACACTATACCTATAGTATGAAGATGAATGTGACAAGTAATTCATAGTACTGATTGGTCTCATTTTAAATGTGTGACTGCTAAGCTCACATGCACGCCTGTAACTCCCAACAAACCTACTGAGTGCGTCTAGTGCACCCCCTCTTCTTCTCTTGTACCCAATCACTAACCTCCTGGATGTGTCTAGTGCACGCCCTCTTCTTCTCTTGTACCCAATCACTAACCTCCTGGATGTGTCTAGTGCACCCCCTCTTCTTCTCTTGTACCCAATCACTAACCTCCTGGATGTGTCTAGTGTACCCCCTCTACTTCCATTATACCCAATCACACCTTCTTTTCCAGTTTTCGGTTTCTAACAGGCTAGCTTCTGCAGTCTCCTGCTTCACTGATGGTGAACTTGCTGTCTCATTTACCAGGAAAAATAAAGAGCACAACCCAAAGGGAAATTCCTGAGCCCACTGCTGCACTACCAGTTCACAGAAACTTTATCCATGCTTCACCCCTTTGCTTGTTTACTGCCATTGAACCGTTCTGTTCCTGCTCCTAGTGAAAGCAAATCTCCTTGGTTGTCACATAGATATGACCCAAGGTGGTGTAGGAGGGTCATCTGTCAATGTGTGACTTTCATTGGTTAATAAAGAAACTGCCTTGGCCTTTTGATAGGACAGCAGCTTAGATAGGC